>CAODLS012153302.1:0-11880 GCA_948243855.1 Flueggea neowawraea
GAGAGATAAACAACAAGATCAAAGAGAAATCTAGAGAGAGAAGGAAAACCCATGATTGAATCCTCCAATACTTCGCGAAATCCCTTCGTTCTTGATGCCCAATGATGTTCTCCTTTGTTCTCACATTCTCTGGCCTCAAAAGATGTGTATTATTGTCTCCAAGTCAGCTCCCTCTAGAATGAATGCCGAAACCCACTTAAATAGGCGATTTAGGGAGTCTGAGATAAGACACGGCACGGGCACGGCCGTGCCCAAGCTATCCCGTCCGTGTGCATGCAAAATCCCTTCAATTCTGCTCATTGCCATGAAACACAGACACGGTTTTTGTCCGTGTAATTTTCCAATTTGTCCGTGTAATTACTCTTCCGTCCGTGTCTTAATAGCTCCAAGGCTTGCTAATTACACGGACAGGGCATTGTGTCTGTGTCCAAGGCTGCTATGATTATGTCCCCTCATTTCTGTCTGTGTCTCGTCTGTAAAGTTCCAGTGGGTTACACGATCTCTCCCACGGCCGTGGACCTCTAAATTTTGTCCGTGAATGCTCAGTTGTGCATGGATTTGCTTCCTCAAATGTCTCACGGGCGTGTTTCATCATTCCAAGGCCGTGTCTCACTCTCAATGCCTCAAATATCATCGTTCAAGCCCCGTTTCAACTTGTTTTCCTTTATTTCATCAAGACATCATCAATTAACCTGAAAACACAATATAAAGCATAGAAGTACCAAAACTAATGACAAACACTTAATTCGTATTCAAAATAATATAAATTGATGCACATAGATACGTATGAATATGTGTTCATCAGTTCCAGTAGCTTCTACTTTTCTTCAGACCCTATCTTACGTACGTGACACACTTCTAATGTACTGAAGCACTTGCAGTGGCTTATTTCGCAACTCCGAGCTCTCCAACTTGTTTCTCTTCAAGTCAAACATTTTGCACATATTCAAAACACAAAAGGACCTTAATGTTGATGATGAAAGAATTCATCAAAGCCTTCATCATAAATACCAAGCAGAAGAAAGATGTTACATACTTGTTAAGCGTGTGATAGAGCGATAAGGAGACCCTGCGGTAGTATGTAGATAGATTCAAAAATGCTACCCTTGAAGTCCACGACTTGCAACCCGGAGTGGCAGTGGCTGTAATGTTACAAGGGACACGATCGGTCCAACTCCAGGAGCTGTTGTCCGTGGACTAGCCAAGGACTCTGATTGACCTATTTATTAGAGCCAACAAGTATATCTTACAGGCCGAGGTCATGAGGATCGCGGGTACTAAATAAGACAAGAAGAGGAAGGAAAAAGAGGTTCAAGAGGAGCCAAGTAGGAAGAAGAAGAAGCTTGGTGATTCAAGATCTCATTTTAATCCCCGCTTCGAAATGTACACACCGTTAGTTGAATCGATATTGGCGGTGATAGAGGTGTCTAGACTTATCTCTTTTCCCCTAAAGGTAGATAGACCCATTGGAAGGAATGTGGACGCTAATGCTGGTACCATGATGTGAGTGGGCATTCCACAGAAAAGTGTCGGGGCTTGATGAACCGAATCGAGGCTTTGGTGCGAGATGGAAAGTTAAACCAATTCATATATGTAGACGCATAAAGAGGGAATAAGCCAAATTACCCCCGAGAGGCGAGAATGAATGATAATCGTCGTGGAAGAGATTGGCGATGAGGAAGAAGCCAGGATCAAAGGGGTCAAGGAGAACGACCTCAAGAGAATAGAGGTGGTCAAAATGAAAGAGCTCCCCCAGTTGATAATCAGCCCGTACACCAAGCCATCAACACAATTTCTGGAGGAAAGAAGATGGCTGGGAGCTCGTCTTCATCAAGAAAAGCGTATACTCGTCAAGCATACCAAGTTAATGCAGTGGCACGCTCAGAGAATAGGAAATATTCGATCACATTCACGAAAGTGGATAGAGGTGAGATCATGCTTCCTCACGATGATCCTCTAGTCATATCGACGGTCATTGCCAAACACCCCATAGAAAGGATTTTAGTGGATAATGGGAGTTCAGTCAACGTAATCTACTGGAACTACTTTCAGAAGATGAACCTCACCGCAAATAGGTTGAGAGAAGTGAGGACACCACTTTAAAGTTTTAGTGGCGAGGCTGTATCAGTGATGAGGTCAGTACAACTATCGGTCACGCTGGGAAATAACTAAACAGTAACATGGATGGCCACCTTCATGGTGGTAAAGTCAGTATCAACCACTTATAACGTAATATTAAGGCGGCCACTACTTAATGACATGAAGGCAGTAATCTCACCGGCCTACTTATTCATGAAATTCCCTACTCTGCAAGGGGTATGTCAAGTTCGAGGAGACCAGCAAAAGGCTTGAGCTTGCTATGTGTCCTCCATTAGAGGCAAATACGATTGTTACCGTATCTCAACAATGATAGTAAAAGATGGAAACAAAAAGATGAATGTGGAAAGCAAGCCTGAGTTGATTGAAAAGTTAGAGAGCGTGAGACTAAAAGAGTTCGACAAAGAAAAGTTTGTGTTTATCGGAAGTCAACTCACTCCACATGTAAAAGAAGGGATTGTGAAATGCCTTAGGGAAAACACATACATCTTCGCTTGGAGTTCGGCTGACATGCCGAGAATCGATCCAGGAGTGATCTCGCATCATCTCAAAGTGGACCCCACTAAACTGCCAGTGAAGCAAAAAAAGCGGAACATAGCACCCGACAGACAAAAGATGGTAGATGAGGAGGTTAATAAGTTGCTGAAGGCTGGGTTCATTCGAGAAGTTTACTATCTTGATTGGCTAGCCAACGTGGTCATGGTGAAGAAAGCCAATGGGAAATGGAGAATGTGCGTAAACTTAACTGATCTGAACAAGGCCTGCCTAAAAGATTCCTATCAATTGCCGAGAATTGATAAGTTGGTGGATGAGACTTCTTGATACGAACTCCTGAGCTTTATGGATGCTTTCTCTGGGTACCATCAAATTATGATGCATCCAAGACATGAAGAAAAGACGACATTCATTACAGAGAACATGACTTATTGCTACAAAGTGATGCCGTTCGGGTTGAAGAATGTTGGAGCCACTTATCAGCGGATTGTGAATATGGTGTTCAAGGAACTAACAGGGAATGTAATGGAGGCTTATGTTGATGATATGATTATCAAGAGTAAGAAAGGAGGATCTCATGTCGAGCGTTTGTCAACCGTTTTCAATGTTCTGAGGAAGTATAACATGCGTCTCAACCCAACCAAGTTCTCATTTGGAGTTCAGTCGGGCAAGTTCCTGGGATACATGATAACCCAACGTGGGATTGACGCCAACCCGAAGAAGGTTCAAGCGACTTACTGGGAAGTACAACGACTTACTTGGAGGCTGACTACTTTGAATCAGTTCCTGTCAAAGTCCGTGGAGAAGAGCTTACCCTTCTTCAAGACATTAGGAGCAAGAAGGAAGTTTGAATGGACGAAGCAATATGAAGAAGCCTTCAAAGACCTTAAGAAGTACTTGAGGGAAGTTCCACTGCTCACAAGGCCGTAAGCTGGGGAACAATTGTAAATGTATTTAGGGGTAAGTGATGCAGCAACCAGCACGGTACTACTGAAAAAGGAAAGCATAATCCACAAACCCATCTACTATGTTAGTCGGGTATTGCACAGGGCTAAACCACAGTACTCATAAGCATAGAAGATGGCTTTGGCCCTAATAATGGCTTCAAGGAAATTGAGGCCATACTTCCAAGCTCACACCATCAACGTCTTGACTGACCAATCGCTTCACAAAATACTCCAGGAGCCTGATTATTCAGGAAGACTCACTAAGTGGGAAATAGAGTTAAGTCAGTTCGACGTCCACTTCGAACCTCGACAAGCGATCAAGGGTCAGGCATTAGCTGATTTTATAGTTGAATGTACTTTTAGTACACTAGAGGCGAAAAATGAACTGCAGGAGTGGACATTGTTTGTGGATGGAGCCTCTAGTTCTCAAGGCAATGGGGTTGGTGTAGTGTTAATTTTGCCACATTGTGATATTCTTGAATACTCGTTGAGATTCTCATTCCCGAGCTCAAATAATATAGCTGAATATGAAGCACTCATTGAGGGAATGAGATTAACGCTACAATTACATGCTGAGAAGTTGATTGCACACAGTGACTCACAGTTGGTGGTGCAATAGTTCCGTGGCGAATACAAAGCACGTGAACGAGTGATGGCTTAGTACTTGAAGAAAGTTCAAGGATTGTCAGGAAGGTTCTCAACTTTTGAGTTGGTCGAAATCAATCGATCAGCAAATAATCATGCAGATGCACTATCTAAGTTGGCATCTTCAAGAGATTCCAGCGCTAGAACTGTGAAGGTTGAAATTCTTTCTCAACCTACTATCGAAGAGAAGGAGGTACTTGTTATCAATGACAATCAGAATGACTGGAGAACCCCAATTCGAAAGTATTTGGTGTCAGGGAGCTACCTTCTGACCCTAACGAGGATAAGAAAGTCAAGGTACAGGGAGCCTGATTTGTATTGATCAATGACATCCTCTATAAGTGAGCCTTTGCCAGACCATTTTTAAAGTGCTTGGGGCCAGGAGAAATCGAACTAGCCTTAGCTGAGACTCACGAGGGAATTTATGGCCAACATTTGGGTTCGCGGGCACTCATTACAAAGATCTTGCGGGCATGATTCTTTTGGCCAGCCATGAAGGAGGACTCTATGAACAAAGTGAGAAAATGTGATTCCTGCCAGCTACATGCTCCTATTGTAAATGCACCCATTTTAGAACTTCAAAGTGTCATCGAACCTACACCGTTAGCGAAATAGGGACTCGACATCTGGGGACCTTTTCCTTAGGCCACGGGAAGTCGCAAATTTTTTATAGTTGCTACTGACTACTTCACCAAGTGGATTGAGGCTGAACCATTAGCGACCATCACCTCTAAGAAAATTGAAGAAATGTTATGGAAGGACATCATTTATTGTTTTGGGTTGCCATAGGTTCTAGTTGTTGATCATGGCAAGCAATTCGATTGCGACGCCTTTAAGGGGTTCTGTGAGAGACTGCATATTCGCCTCAACTTGGCATCGGTTTCTTATCCACAGGAAAATGGGCAAGCTGAGAGCTCCAACAGGACTATCCTCAATGGTTTCAAGACAAAGTTGGAAGGAGCTTAGGGAGCATGGGTGGAACAGTTGCCAAACGTCTTATGGGCGTACAGAACAACAAGTCGAGTGTCTACTGGAGAAAGTCCATTCAACTTGGTGTATGGCACAGTCACACTAATTCCTGTGGAAATAAGCTTCGCATCAGCACGAGTAGTAGACTTCAATCTAGAGCAAGAGCAGTCCAACTCCAATGCCCTTCGGGAGAACTTGGATCTCATCGTTGAACAACGCGAACGAGCCTACATGAGACTTGAAACCTATCATAGGCGAGTTGCTGGCTACTACAATTCTCGGGTGAGAATCAAACCAATGGAACAAGGTGACCTCGTCTTGCACAAATCAATAATTACCAATGCTTTGAGGGAGCATGGTAAGTTGCAAGCCAACTGGGAAGGTCCCTACAAGATTTCATCAATGCTAGGGTCGAACAAGGCTACACTAGAAACATTGCAAGGAAAGAAAACGCCTAAGATATGGAATACAAACAACCTAAAGTTGTACTTTCCTTCGGATGTGTAATACGGAGTTACTGTAAGTTGTACAAATACAAATAAAGAAAAAACAAACTTAAGCAAATTGCTTAAGGAGTGGACGTATTCCCTTAAGCCGATCCACTATAAGTCTTTGTGTCAATGTTATCTTTAATTTTTCATTACTACATTTGCATCGTGGCATTAACATTTTATACATTCATTACTACACTTGTTATACATATTGCCTCGGCATTGGACATTTGCATGCAATGCCCAACAATAGGCCATAATAAAAAAACTTAGTGGGTGATCAAACTGAGTGCCTAAAACTTAATAAAGGCCTAGGGACCACTACCATCAATTATACGTGTTTGCTAAAGTATTGACGAGTAGAAAACCTTCTCTAACAAGAGGTCTCGTCCAAAAAGAAAGCAACCCCGACATTAATTAAGACGTGTGACAAGTAAAACCCCAATCGGTATTGTCATGAATGCACACAATAATTTATTTCCTACTATTGTGTGACAAATGAAACCCACGTGGTATTGTCATATGATCATCTGTTCACTTCATCTTCGACTTTCGAATCGACTACTACTAAGACTTCACCAATAATCACTAGCCCAAGAATAACTTGATCAAGTGATTGGGGAGCGGTCAGTGATGTAAGCCAAGTTCATCGAACAAGAACAACGATAGCCCAACCCATAAGAAAAATTACATAAGAAAAGAAAAGGCACAGAAAACGAAAATAGATAAAATAAGTCGAACAAAGTATTCATAAACACATTAAAAAAATCAGTATCAAAACTGTCGAATATCCAAGTAATGACAAAATAGTGAAGTACACATCACTTAGGCAAAAAACAGTGGCAATAGAAAGGTAGTAAATAACACTATATTATACTACTCATTCTACTCTATCTGCAGGAATAAACCCTTCATCCAGAGCGTTAAGAGCTCTATCTACGTTAGCTATGTCCTCATCAAGGTTGCCCAAATCATATATCATGTCAGCTCTCGGAGGGCGCTTAGAACGAACACCATGAGGACCATAAAACTCCCATAGACCGGAAAAGTTGTTAAGATCATCACAAGCAAGCTAATCTAAATATGACTCAACTGTAATAGTCTCCTGAGGATCGTACCTACGCCAGTTTGGTAGTCCTCATCCTCTAGGTCTTGAGGAAAAATCATCTCTGGAAACTCATCCCCAATCAAATCCTCCAGCCAGCTGCGAGCAGCATAGAAACCTAACTTGTAAAAGTCAGCACCATAGACAACTTTACTGTAAAAGCAATCTTTTAACTCGCGGTACTCACAAACTGCTCTCTCAATAAAAGACTTCTTATCTTCATCATGAGCCTTTTTCACATATGCGAGCTGATCCACTAGCTGCTTGTTCTTAACCAACAAGGCATCATAAGTGTGAGCTTTCTCAGAATGGTCAGGATGCCTAGCTTTCTCTTGAAGGGGATTCTCATTCTCCGCTTGCAAAGCGTCAAAATCAGCAATGAGTGAAGAGTAGCATTCCTCGAGCTTTGTTTTCTTTTTCTTCAAAGTTTCAAGCTTTTCTGCTCTTGCTCTAGAGTCTCCATTATCTTCTTCTCTTGATCTATAGTCTCAACTGAAGATTGAAGTTGGCCGTTGGCAAGACGAAGAGCTTTAATCTCCTTCTTTGCAACCTCATGAGCTGCAATCTCCTCGTCTAGTCGACGTCGAGTGTTCCGGGCCATGGCAAGAGTGATGGTGGTTTGCTGAAGAGACTGCAATAGAAAGTAACGATGGTTAATTTTGTAAAAGTCGTAATAAGCAAAGTACGAGTATCAAGAGGGCAGAAGAAGTCACCTTCAAAGCACCCATCTCAGCTAAACCCATACACTCCTCTGAGGGGCTGAAAAGTTACTCCTCGTCTCTAGGAAAAATCGTGCTCAGCACCAGCCTAGCAGCGATGTCGCGCATCCTTACTAAATCAGTGTCTAAAACTCCAGCACGCGCCACGAACTCAGAACCCTAGAAGGATCTTCCTTCATCATCATTCCATGGAGGAAGAGTGCTACCAATTTTAGGCAGAGTGATATGACAAATTTTCTCACAACATAAGACTTTTCGACCTGACCTCGTGGGCTTCTCAGTAATAGCTTTTCCCTTCCTCTGAGAATGTTTATGGGGAGCACGAGGAAGCTCATTGGTGGTGGGTAGACCAGAAGAACCACCTAATTTACGCATCTTCACATGTATAGCCTCCTTAAACAAGTTTGACTCTGCACAAGAAAACAAAAGGTTAGAACAGAGGAAAATAATACAAGAAAGATATAAAAATGCAATGAAAATAGTAAACATGCAATAAAGAGAAAGCATCTTCAAGGCCACCTTCCGCATGAGCAATTGGATTTTCAGAGAAGCCATCTAGATGGCCATCCAGAGGGTTAGAAGACACGCTCATGATGTCGTCGAAAAAATTATCCTCCAACAAAAGAAGTTTGGGCCCAAGTGAATGGGCAAAGTTGACGTCATTAAATGGACAGGACAAAGGATCAAACGAATGGACAGTTGTGTCATCATGTGAAGGATACTTTGGTGAGATTACTACACAAGAGGTAGATGTGGATTTTTCATGATTGCTCACTTTGACTTGGTGAGGGGTATGAACGTGATCGTTTGTAGGTAGAAGATTTGGGTCAATGCACCATCCTGCAGCAGCAAGGTTTCGAGGCTCTAACAACGTAGAAAGGGCAACCTCATTCCCAATGGTCATAGTATTAATTTGGTCCACGAACACTTTCCTCAAATCTTTCCTCGAAAGTTTTGGCTCATCGACTCTATGATGGCACCACCAAAGAGGAGCATCCCAAGTAGAGGCAAGTGGATAGACTAAAAACCAAGGATCAGTGGATTTGGATTTGAACTTAAGAAGGTCATCTAAATATAAGGAATGAATGTCAGAAGACTTCCGAAAAGTAATGGAGTCCAAACCACCATGGGTATGGAAGAAGCAAAATAGTAGGTTCAATAAAGGCTCAATCCCTTTTTAAGTATAACGAACGTGGAAACCCATAAGGTGAGCCCATCCTTTAGATTGGAGTTGAGCGGGGACAAGTTTGTTTTCTGACAGGAACCTCATAACTAAGGGTGGAAGCGGGAAACGAACTCCAAATTCTAGTGAACTCACAAACATCGCGAACGCATCGAACAGTGCATGTGAAGGAGAAGGACAACTCGAATCGGGTAGTGAGATTCGCCAAGTTTTGGGAAAGTCGTAGGTGTTTCGGATTGTGTCAACATCTAAAGGAGGCATGTTAGACTCATGATTAAAATCGAACAACTCCTTGGAAAAAGTATGCGAAAAGATTCAACAACGGGCCATCAACGAAATTTGTGCAGAAGTGAATAAATAAAAATTAAAAATGGGGTATAAGAGTTATACCCATTTTTCTCGATAGGGACATGTTGATGGTGACAAGAGAATCAAAGAGGAATGACCTGGAAAAAATTATATATAATAAAATAAAATAAAATAAATAATAAATAGTAAAAAAAATCATTAAAAAAAAGCAGCAACAAAGTATATCGGACGATCAGATGTGCGGGCGAACGGTGGAGGGCTTAGGCAACGACGAGTTGTTTTTGGAGGAATAAAAAATGGCTGGTTTGAGAAATGGCGTGACATGTCGTCTAGTTTCAACCCCAAACAAAACGTCGTCTGGTTCGTTAGGCAACCCGTCGTTCGACTCATATGATGGTCGTCCTCTCACAGGCAACACGCAACACAACGTTTTGTCAGCACAGCCTTGTTGTCCAAATCGTTCAACGGTCGCCCATTCGAAACACACGAACACAACAACTCGACGACATTTTGGATCGAGAATCAACGAGCGAACCATCGAGCCACTCGGACCTTGAACCGCACAAGTCACGAACTACGCCAAGAAACACGAACCATGCCACGACACGCCGTTGCCGACCACGAGCGCCGCCATCCAGACTCACACCATTGCCGCCGCCACAGCCACGCAAGGCCACAATTGCCATCGTCCCTTTTTAGAATCGTAGCCACCAGAAGAAGCCAAGAAGCATAAAAAAACAAACACATATATGCGTAAGTAAGGCATCCAAATACAAAAGAAAAATAGCAATGCAGAATATATATATATATATATATCAGTCGAGGAAGATGAGGAGAGGCGGACCTGAGAATGAAAGAGGAAGGAATAATGGGAAACGTTGTAATTAGAATGACTTTGTTGGCCGAACAATTGGGAGAAACAGTGGCAGCAAAAAACAAAGGCAAGTAAAATAAGGGCATAAAAGGGGCTTTATCCAGGAGCTACAATTGAGAAAATTTAGAAGAATCAATCATGAGATTTTGGGCACTTGATAATAAAGCCTAAATCGGAAGAAATTAAAGTCAAATCAGGAAATAAATAACTGGGTTTCGGGCGATGAGGAAGGAAAGAAATCAAAGAGCCAAGGTTAGATCTGAATCAACCAGAAAAAGAAATCAACAACTGCAAAAAGGAGCTAGACACTGAAATTAGGGCACAAAAAAGCCTGATTTAATTGCTTGAATAAGGAAAAATTCTTAATTCAAAGAACAAGGACGTGATTGTTGGGATTTAATTGGAAGGAAATTGAAATCGAATCCGGAAGGAAGGGCAGCGAGCATCAAGAGTGGAAATCAAGAGCATTGTCTGAAAGTTACCAACTTAGGAAGTAACCTGATCTGGAAAGGAAAAAGAGGAGGGAAATCAGAAATTGAAACCAACAGAAAAAGGATTAAAGAGAACGAGCCTTTAGGTGATGAAAGGTCCATTGTTTAGGAAACAAGTAAACGGGCCCGAATGCATCGGAAGCCCACAAAAAGAGCTTGATAAAAATATTGCAATAAGGTCTTAAGCACTTACAAAGTTTTTCCGATGCTCCCCAAATATCATAATAACTTCTAGAAGTATTCCTTCAGAAATATTCACCAGAAAAAGAAGCTCGCGATTATGAAGGGATTATACGCTTATCTTTGAAAATTCGAAGAAAATAGTAGGGAGCAATTGATATGACCTGGACAATAAAATCCACTTGGCGTATTTAAGATGGTAATGGAAAACGTTATAGTCTTCATTAAAAACAAACGTTAGGAGAAGTTAATGATGCTCATTAACACACTAACTATAAATAGTCCGTGGAGGCTACTCATTTGGGTAAGTTCTACTTGGCACTTATACCGATACTCTGTAAAAAATTTTACTGACTTGAGCATCAGAGATTCCCCTGAGGAACAACCCGACCTCATCGTGTTTTGTGCTTTCAGGTTACGAGGCGACGTTCACAATTCCCAAGTGTTATAATTTTCTTATAATTGTTGTTCTTTTCACGAGGGAACAACAGTACTGAATTACTTTATCGTTGTCTTTGATATGCTATTAGGATCTCTACCAATTTTCTTCTGGATATTCCTCACATATTGCTCAACGACAAGAAAATCAGCCTCAGCTTTTGCTTGGTAGATCTTCTACAAATTCACATAAAGCCTGCAAAGAATAATATATTTTATATGAACACATCTGTTTTGACATCAGAATCTATTTTAAAAATCATTTTGGTCTGAATTATTACTCAGTTGATGATGTCATATCTGGTGTTGAACCCCCGAGAGGTGCCTCCCACCACCTTCATTCAAAATGAACTCTTAGGAATGTGCACGATAATTTAAATACATCAAAATTATAGGAAAGAATTTGATTAATCCATGATATTCCAAATATATATTTGTGTTTCGTATTATATGTATATGAGAGCTGATTGAATAATAAACTTGACCCCTTATATACAGAAAAAGTATTATTATGAATAGCAATAACTGTAACACCCTCTACCCATATGACATATATTTAACAATAGAATATTACCCATGTAAACAGATTTTGCAAACATTTCAATTATCCATATAAGTATAAATATATTATTTAATAACTAATATCAGATAAAATCAAAGCATACAACAAAATATTTCAAGCAACATTACAGATGTCACCGTAAATCCTAAATATATTACACATGTCTAAAATGCAAAATGAGGAGGAGGAGAAGGTTGCACATGTCATCAGCCGGCCGACCTGGTGTGGGCGTGGCGTCTATGCACAGTCCACGTCAAAATAAGCTACTGAACCTGAAAAATATTTTTGCGATTTATGTGAGCCGCAACTCAGTGAATACAAACCATCATCAATTTATTTCAATAATAAATAAAGCAATAATCATTAACAATAATA
>CAODLS012153495.1:0-12418 GCA_948243855.1 Flueggea neowawraea
CAACTGGCTTTGGTGTAGAGAATGGTTGCAGTGAAGTGGAGGATTATGGCATGATGGTATTGGTGTAGAAGACGGTGGTTTGCATAATGGGAGAGATTGGCTTTAGACGAGAAGTGTTGTTTTGCACTTTAACTATCTGATGACACCTAAAATATGGGAAATAAAATCTGAATTTTTAATAGTTTACCACATTTTGCTACGATTAACATTCGTAGCACAAAATTCAAATCTTATTTTCTACGATTAACTTTCATAGACCAAAATTTTTACTTTTTTCTACAAAAAATTATCGTTGCCAAATTGTCAAAATGTAGATGAAACTTTTCCCCCATCAGTAAATCCTTGGGCGCCTAAACTTTTCAATCTTTCCCTACGAAAACAAAAAAAAAGTAGAGGGAAATGACATTTAGCTATGCTTTTATTTTCGTAGCAAAATAAAACGTAAGCAATCAACATTTTTCTTGTAGTGCCACTCTACACAGTACTATATTTTTTTTTATCACACAGTATAATATACTTGTGTTGGGTTTGGAGAAGGACAAAGGAAAAGAAAGAAATAGATTTTCTACAACACAAATTTCACTGAATAATGATCTGTTTATATACATGCTCTGCAACTAAAAAAGGAGATAAAGTATCAGAAAAAATATCCTAAACATATGCTATTAAAATCTTAAAATCTAACAAAATAAAACTCAAATCAAATCTCTTAAACACATTGTCAAAGATAAATTGCAGTTTTATTGGCAGCTACTGATGCAGACTCTTTCAACACTCCTCCTTGCATCAGTAAATCCAAACTCTATGTTTTCTCATTGCTTTTGACATGCTCCTCTTCAAAGGATTCACCAAGAAGTCTTTCCCACTCATTTTAATCTTGAAAACTTCTTTTCCTTTAGGTTCTTTAATCAAGCAGTGTTTGTTCTCAAAGTTGAATTTAAATCCTTTCTCAAGTAACTGCCCCACACTGAACAAATTTTGATTAATTTTAGTTACAAAAAGAACATTAGCAATCAATTTTGAATTTGTACAACTTTCAGTGGCAACAATTCCAATTCCTTCAACCGAAAGAAGCTTTCCATCACCGATCATAATTTTTTTATGGTTTTGATTTGTTCAGATCCCTGAAAAGCTCCTTATCACAAGTTATATGATTAGTGCATCCACAGTCAATCAACCAACTTTCACTTGAGATGTTGTTGGCAATGAAGGTTGCTACAAATAGCTCCTCCTTTAGTTGTTCACCTACAACTTGAGCCTCATTGCTTTGTTGGATGCTCTTACATATCCATTTATGATGCCCAAACTCGTTAAATTTTTCACACTTGGCATCTGGTCTTCTCCAACACTTGAAAGGTGGATGGCCTTTTCTTCCACAATGTTCATATGGAGGAAAATATTTCTTCTCTTTTCCTTTCCTTGCCAGTAATGCTCCATGTACAAAACTTTTAGTTTGTATTAATCTTTTTTGTTCTTGAGCCTACAAAGCATTTAGCAATTCGGCCTAACTAATTTTAGACAAAACTTTAGCATTTTCCAAGGAAGAAAGTGTTGTCTCAAATCTTTCAGGCATGGTAACAAGAATTTTTTGAATTATTCTTGAATCAGAAAACTTGGAACCAAACAATCTTACCTTGTTGACTATGCCTCGAAGTCTGTTAGCATACTCTTTGATTGTTTCTGACTCCTTTATTTTTTGCATCTCAAATTCTCTAACTAAATGCAGTACTTGCATTCCTTTGACCCAGTCATCACATTCATATTCAGACTTGAGGAAATTTTAGATTTTCAATGCTGATTTCAATAGCATAATTCTAGTGAAGATTGATGGTGAAACAACAGCAAACAAGAAAGCCCTTGCCTTTCAATTTCTTCCTTTCCTTTCCTTATTAATTTTCATTTGTCCCACCGTTGGATTGTTGGGCAATGGAAGAACTTTCTAGTCTTCTTCAACAGCTTCCCATAGTCATTTGCTCCAATAAGCCTCCATTCTTGCTACCCAAACTAAGTTATTTTCTCCATCAAACACAGATGGAGCAAGTACTGTAAATGGTGTTTCAGAATCTATTTGTTTCATGGATTAAAGCTTTCTTTGATGATGGTTGACACTCACATGTCCCTCAAGAAGAATAACTCTAATACCACTTTGCTGAGTTTAGAGAGGCTCAAAGAAGAAAAAAAAAGAGAAATAGGTTTGTTGGAACACAAATTTCATTGAATAATGATTTGTTTATATACATGTTCTGCAACTAAAAAAGGAGATAAAATAGCAGCAAAATATCCTAAACATCTGCTATTAAAATATTAATAGCTAAGAAAATAAAACTCAAATCAAATCTCCTAAAAACTTGGTCAAAGATAAATTGCAGTTTTATTGGTAGCTACTGATGCAAACTGTTTCAACAACTTGCTTAGTTAGAATGATATTCCTAAGCACTCTATTTCTAACCTCATCAATATAATGTGAATATTATTTCTAAAAGCGAATACTACATGCTTTTAAGCAACTGAATCCCCACCGTGAGCTTTGAAAACATGCGCACTCCTTTTGCAACGTCTATCAAAGATAGCTTCTGCAGAGTGGTAACAATAACAACAACAGTTGAGGGGACAACCTGCAAATTTTATATTTGCAAATCAAAACATTTCTACTAAAACAAAACGAATTAGGAGGAAAGTACAATATAAAACATAAATTTGCACCTTTCCTGGAATCATAAGTTATGAAATTTGTGTTGGGATAACTCCCCAAATCCCACATTGATTAGAAGAGGAATTCTTGAAGATGTTTGTCCCACATCGCTTAGGTGTAGGATGGGAAATGGGTCTCTACAATATAAATAGGCCTTGAGCCTAAGTTGTTTATTAACACAAATTTTAGAATTGTTAATTAGAGGTGTAACTTGGGCTTTGGGTTTGTGAGAGTGAGAGGATTTTAACAATTTTGTCTGTCCAAAAATTATAATATTATTTTAGTGGAGTTCATGGACGTACTTGAGATACCAAACAAAGTTAAAAATTTATTGTGTTCTCTTATCTTTTCTCTATTATTTATTTTCTTGTGTGGGTGTGATTGTGTGTTTGGGCCTTAACAAATGGTATCAAAAACAAAGTTTCGATCTAGGGAGGAGAATAAAGGAAAAGTAGAAGAGTTGTAGAGAACAAGTTGACTACGACATTGAAGTATGAGGTTCAATTGTTTGATGGAAAGAGTAATTTCACTCTATAGCAAAGCACGATTCAAGACTATTTGGTGCAACATGGCCTTGACATCGCACTAGAGGATGAGAAGCCTAGCTGTATGAAAGATGGAGATTAAAGTACCATCCATAGAAAAGTTGTTAGCACTATCAGGTTAGCACTTCTTCCCCAAATTATAATTATTGTGTTGAAGGAGACATCTCCTAAACCTTTGTGGAATAAGTTGGAGAGCAATTATTTATCGAATTCGTTAACTAACCGATTGTATCTAAAGATGGATTGTATACTCTGTGAATGGATGAAAGAGGTAATATTTGTGACCACATTAATATTTTCAATCAATTAGTTTGTCAGCTATTGAATTTGGGTGAGAAAATTAAGGAAGACGAGCATTCATTGCTTCTGTTAGCATCATTACTTAAATCTTTCAAGTCATTGGTGCAAACGAAGTTAGTAGGAAAAACACTTTGCAGTTGAATGATGTGATGACGGTCTTGAAGGAGAATGAATGATGATGATGGTGGTGGTCCTCAAATACTTACAGCTTTAGAGAATGGAGAAAGAGGGAGGAATCGTAGGAAGAGTGATCGTGGTGGAAGATCGAGATATCGAGTACGATACTGTTGACTGCTGCTAATGATCATGTTGAATATCATTCTAATTGGATGTTAGATTATGTTGCTGACATGCATATTTGTAGAGATCAAGTTTGTTTTGACACTTTATAGAAAGAAGGATATTTTGGCTACATCCATGTAGGAA
Source organism: Flueggea neowawraea (assembly GCA_948243855.1). Classification (NCBI taxonomy): domain Eukaryota; kingdom Viridiplantae; phylum Streptophyta; class Magnoliopsida; order Malpighiales; family Phyllanthaceae; genus Flueggea; species Flueggea neowawraea. The sequence continues at coordinate 3,964 of CAODLS012153495.1, forward strand.
GCGAACAAAAGATGAAGGTTGAAGGCATTGAAGTGTTCACCTAAAGCTGCATAATAGTGTTGCCAAAACACTTGTTAATGTCAAATATTTGCCTAGTGCAAGAGCCAATATAGCTTGAAGTGTTCACCTAAAACTGCATAATAGTGTTGTCAAAACACTTGTTAATGTGAAATATGTGCCTAGTGCAAGAGCCAATATAATTTCTTTGGGTCAGTTGGCATCTCATGGGTATAAGTATGTTGGTGACGAAAATGTTTGCAAAGTGTTCAGAGGTGACATCTTGATATTGCAAAGAAAGAAGAAGGGAAATAATATTTATTATTTTGATGTGTGCTCCTTTAATAATGGAAGCAGTAGGACAAAGAATACTAAAACTATAAAGAGAGTTCAGTTTTCTAAAACTGTTGAGATATGTGGGGATTTGGGTAGAGGGATAATTTATTGAGATAACTCCCCAAATCCCACATTGATTAGGAGAGGAATTCCTAAAGATGTTTATTCCACATCGCTTAGGTGTAGGATGAGAAAAGGGTCTCTTTACTATAAATAGGTCTTGAGCTCAAGTTGTTTAGTAACACAAATTTTAGGTAGTTAACTAGAGGTGTAACTTGGGTCTTGGGTTTGTGAGAGGGTTTTAACAATTTTGTCCATCCAAAAATTTTAATATTATTTTAATGGAGTTTGTGGACATAAATCTATTAAGGAACCAAACCCTGTTAAAAATTTCTTGCGTTATCTTCTCTTTTTCTCTATTATTTTTTTTTGTGTGAGTGTGATTGTGTGTTTGGGCTCCAACAATTTGTTGCAAATGAAAATAAAAAATGACATACATAGGGACATAGATTAAATAAAGATGAAAAAAATGGAGAAAACAACATTAAAAAATTGTACCTGGCATAAAGTATGATGTATATTGTAATACCACATCGGATTCCGATAAGGCTCTCTGTAGTCTTTTGTTCAGATTCGTTTAGATTTTGAACGTTTGGAGTGTTGAGTTGATGATTATTGATTTTGAGAGGAGTCACTCGAGTAAGCATTAAGGCATTACTCGAGTGAGATAAACCATAGACTAATCGAGTGAGATAGACCATAGATTACTCGAGTAATACGAGATATGGATTACTCGAGTAAGTCATTTGGGTTACTCGAGTAAGGCATTTGGGTTACTCGAGTAAGTTGTGTTCCCAGATGAACACCTGGGCAATGTTACTCGAGTGACAAGTTTTGATCACTCGAGTGAACATAGCGACTTCTGCAGCAGATGCACTATTTCTGGCAGGGTCTATATACCCCCACCCGACTCACACAGCTTCACTCTCATAATTATCACTCAAATCACTCCTGTTTGGTAGAGAAATCATCTCCAGTCGTGGTTCATCATTCCTAGATGTCTATTGAGGTAAGATTGCATTTCTACAGCTCTCTTTTCCTCATTCATACAAGATCATTCATATTAGGATTTAGAAAATGTTCAAGGGTTTGATTTAGTGAGGTTTCCATTGGAATGATGGTTAAAGGTGGTCAAATCATGCCATTTGGGGTCTAAAATCACCTAGATTAAGTCTAGAATCATAAGAATCAAGGATGTTCATAAATGAGTTTGAATATCTCGTTTTTGGTCGATTTTGGGTAATTTGAGTTGTTATGATGATTTTAATCATGGATTTGTATTTAGGAGGTTGATTAGAGTCAATGTAGGTGATTAGTATCAATTTTTATCAGTTAAATCCGTGATAGTCGAATTCTGGAAATTCTGGAGAGGGCTTACTCAAGTAAGTATTTGGCTTACTCGAGTAAGCCATTGACGGTTGTTACTCGATTAAGTCATTAAGGGCGGCTACTCAAGTAATCCTTTGGGTTTACTTGAGTAAGTTGTGGTTTTGGAGAGACCAAATGTGTAATTTTCATATTTTACAATTTCTAAGAGTTAGAGCACTTATTTTGAGATTATGACTTCTTAGTAGACCAGTTGATAATCTCAAAATGCTTCGAGAACTATTTTGTAATTTGTCAAGTCTCGTGGACTAAAATATAATTTTACATTGATCGGGGATCAAACTGTAATTTTACATAGAGTTTGAATTTTTTATTAAGAATGATGGGAGTCCATTTGAAATGGATCATGCATTTGCACTGCATACATTTTGGTACCACCACCGTACCGCATTTAATTTGATTATAATATATTTGTTCGATATATATTTGTTCAACTTCTAGTTTCTACCAGTGAGACCAGTCACTGACTAGTGGGGCTTGTCTGGTGTTACTGCTTGGACACCCAGGTGATTGAATAGCAGCTTCAGACACATAAATTGTGTCTCGAAACTTATATTATGCTTTTGTTATGCTGAACATATTTATGAAAATTGACTTATCTGAGGATTGGTTTAACGAATAAAATGATTGTGTGATTTTATAATCAACAATATGTTTTATAAAATTGATATATATGTATTATATATCTTTTCTATGATTTTAAATGTTAATTTTCATGCCTATGATTTATGCTATGTAAAATGATGACCTTGGTTTTTATGATACGGGACACCTATGCTACAGGGTCGAAGTAGCCTTTAGTATACCAATGATATATCTATTATGAAATCTCTGCTACTAGGGATGTCGGTAGTCACACGTTCTGATCCAACACAAATTGTTATGATGGTGGCCGAGTCCACATCACCCATGTTGTTTTTGTGCCACGTGCACACCCATGTTGATGGTCCCCTATCGATGATATATATTTTGACTATGATAACATGTTTTGAATATTGAAATGATTTTAAAACTCCTTCGTGCAAGCTAGATGCTTTGTTTTCGAACGATTTTCAAAAAGCTATTACCTATGTATATATATATGTGATATTTTCAAATTGTTTTCAAAACAGTCTTTGTGAGGCACGTATGAGGCGATCCCTTTATTTTTCTGTCTACTATTGACTCTATCTTTCAGGTTCATAAATTTTGGTTTCGACAACTATTCTGCATCTTGGTTTCCAGTGAGGCGTCTTTTGGTTAGTGATGCCCTTTTGATCTGGCTCTTATGTGTTAATGTTAAAGCTCTATACCGGGATGTTTTTAGGTTACTGGGTTGCCCTTCATACTTTGATGTAGTTATATATATATATATATATATGACATGCTGAAGTTTTTTTCTTACAAAATTCAACATTTTGTTTTCTTGTTCAACACAAGTAGTTAACACATTCACATTTACAAAAGACAAGATGTAGGGTGTATATATCATCGGCTAACTTCCCTATCATCTTAATAATGAATTCTCCTTTTAAATCTATATATTTTCGCAATCACTTTATTTGGTCCCTTTATCAGTACCTCGCAAGTGCACGAGGATTGATGTAATAATAAAAACTTTTGGAGTATTCCTAAGGTGTCGAACCCACAGGGACAAGACTAAATGTGCTCGATTCTTAAAATAAAATAAAACAGAAAAGGAGTTGATTTTTGGTATTTTTAATAATGTAAAACACGAAACTAACAAACAACAATATAAAGAACGTTAGGACTTTCGAGACTCCACCAAGACTCCACCAATATTATTACTACATTTATGAACAAGTTATAGGATTGAGTGTTCTCTCGCTATTGTCGCCTAAAGCTTCTTTCAAGTTCATTTAGACTATGTCTACATTTATTAGAATGGTCAATTTCGGCCTCATGTAACTAAACTAGACTCACTAGGCTCTTTTGGGAATTTCATCGAACACCTTGTGTGCATGAATATTTTCATTTCATAAACTAACAAGTTCAATGCATGTTAATCTCATCTAATCTTCTCCTTTTAGTCTTTCAACTAGACTTGTTAAAACTATCATTATGATGGCATGTCACAACAATAATTAATTCATACAGGTCATTATATCAAATCCAACAAAGAGTACAAATAAAACATTCAAGCACAACAAAATCTCTACAAATATGTCATTCAAGCACAAGAGATGAATGCTACAAATATGGCAATGAAGAACATGAATCTCATTCATAAATATAGCAAAAGATGTCAAGGTTTCCATCTGTAAGTCCTAACAAAAGATTAAGCTACCATGATTATGTTCAATAAAATAATACAATAAACACTAGCATAAATAAATGATAACAACAAAAGATATGAAGAGGGAAGAGACAAAACAGACGTAGAGAAACCTCTCTAGGTAGCCTTCGAGAGAAATCCTCAAACTTTGAGCCCAATCTCCCTCTCTTTCTTTGAAACCCTAAGTTATGCCCTTGAAAAATAAAAAGAGAGAAAAGTATGTTCTTTCAAGTGAATGAAAGATGTAAAAGTATGTGGAAGAGTAAATAAGAGGGCGTATTTAGACCCATTTACATGTGTTAAAACCCTAGTACATATGTGGCCAAAAATGCTGCCAAGTGTATGCCTTTTGTCCACCAAAAACCAGCTTGCCACCATTGACTTTTCAACTCTGTAGGTCGGCCCCGACCTTGGTGGCTGACCGTGGCCAGGCCACCATGGCCGTGGTCCACACTTTTTCTTCCATTTTGCCATCGTTTTTTCGTCCCTTTTTCACGTCTTCATTCCCAATTCATCCAAATCATTCCCAACCTAAATCAAACACAAAAAGTGTGTAAATATGACATTAAACACTCAATCATACCAAAAATGCATAAATTCTCGTTTGAATAATTGTGTAATTTTAGGATATATCATCCCTCTCTTCACTTTTTTTTTTGTTATGTTTAACAGTCATTTAAAAAAAATCAAAATATCCTTAGTTAAAATATAAGGTGGTCTTTGTCATGACCCAAAATCGGGTCATGGCCGGCGTACGAGGAGAACCGTCTATGAAAGTCCAGCACATCTCGCACAAGCCTCGGAGAACAGAACTATCCAGATTCATATTATTAATCGGCTTATTTACCATATTAAAATGTTTAACAAGGATAAGTTTTTTGAAAATAATATTTCCCGAATATAATTAAAACATAATTATATATGAAAACACTAGATAAATAACTTAAGTAAAATCATTAAACATTGTTTAGCATATACAAAACCATAGCCCACTACTCGTTGTGGAGTATATAACATAACAACAGAATGCGACCCGAACAAAAGGACATCACTAACCAAAAGATGCCTCACTGATATCCAAGATGTGGTATAGTTGCCGAAGCCAAAATTGTAAGTCTGAAAGATCAAAATCAAAGTAGAAAGAAAAATAAAGGGGGTCAAACCCAGTGAGTGAAAACACTTCAGACCGCCTCATACGTGCCTCACAAAGACTGTTTTGAAAATAGTTCAAAACTATTATATGCAGATATAAGTGTGTATACGTATACACTCTAAATATACATAATAGTTCTGAAATTCCTTTTGTTGAAATCGTTCACAATCAAAGCAGACAACAAACATTTTTTTTTCAAATTATATAACCAATTAACTTAAATAAAGCATTTAGTTTTCAATACATAGAATAGCTATAATATTTACTTGACAAAATACTTAAGGAGAGTGATATCAAAACCAAACATAATATTAAATCTCCAAATTAACACCTTCAGAGAATAATATTTATTATTACAAAATATATACTTTAAAGGATAATAATTACTTATCCAAAATAATTCCGGAGAAAAATATTGAAACTTGATGGAACCAGAATACGATTTCCAAAATATTTACAGGGAAAAAAATATTTAATTCTCAAAATATTTTGGGAGAAAAGTATTCAAGAAAAACTTAATGGGTCAAAGATCATATTCATCGAGTTAACCGAACTCGGTAATAGCCACATAGGTCAAGATTAGCCACTAAGTCATAATGGTATAGCCACAAAGGCGAGCATAAGCCACTAAAGGCACAAGTATAACAACATAGGCAAATGATACAATTCTGGTGTATCAATGTTACTCTATCTCGTAACTGGGCGTCCCAAAACAAATATTTCACGAAACATTGTAAAATATATTTTATCCAAAATGCTCAAACAGATAACATACAAAGCAGAAGAATTATTCACCGAAAATCATACTCAATTTAGACGGAATATTTACTGCAAAATATATTAAATTTCTAGAAAACAGAATAATTATTTCAAACATAATATTTGTATCAAAAAAATATTTTTAAACCCAGAGTTCTGATTTTAGAAAATCATAATAAATATTAAATCTTAATATTTATTTCAGAAATCAAAATAATTTCCAAACCGATTTCCACAACAGAGATTATCACACAAATTAGATCTTTAGGATTTCCTATCCTTTATTTATTCTGAATTACATGCTAAGTCCAAACACATCAAAAATAATATAGATTTAGAAGACACAATTTATATGTCTGAAACTGTTATCTACTCACTTGGATATCCAAGCTGAATGGCCCAGTCATGCACAATTGGTGGCTGGCTGACCTCGTGGACCGGAACAAGAAACTGAAACAATTATCACGGTGAAATCAAAGACGTGACACTAGTATTGTGGCGGTACCAAATGTGTGATATGCAAATGTAAATACTCGCTCGACGACGAAAAACCTATTTCGATCGAAAATCTAAAGCTTTCGTCTCAAAAATCAAAATCTACGTAAAATTATAGTCTAGTACCCGACTTATGTAAAAGTATCATTTAGTCCCTAAACCTCAAAAAATTATAAAGTGGTCCCCAAACTTTTTAGAATTTATAATTTAGTCCTCCAAGTATTTTGCAATTTATAATTAAGCCCTCAAATTTCCAAAATTACAAATAACTCTGATTTCTCAAACAAATACAATTTAATCTATATGTAAAACATCACTTTTAGTCCCTCCATGAATTTCCAGAATTTTGTCAAATTACATAACCAGTCCAAAATTTCAACCAATCAAAATCCTCCTTTTAGTTCTTAATTTTTCCAGAATTGAAACTCACTTCCACCATTTCGAGAATCGTCAAAATCCATCACTCAATCTATTCAACCAACTTAAACCAATATCAAATCAACAAGTTCATCTTTCATTCTTGTTTCCTATTCTTTAGCTCATCTAAATCCACCCAAAATCATAAAAAAACAGTCATCATCAGTCCAAAAATTTCCGGATCAACAAACCTATTGCACCATAACCCTTCAAATCACCCTCTTTTATTCATACTCATGTTCTACCATCATCACTTCATCAAGAACCTACCAAAACAAGTTTAAAACCATCCAGAAATGGTTCCAAACCGTTTCTCAATCCTCTACCAACAGATATGAAACAAAACAGAAAATAAAAGAAGAAAAATACTTGGTTTCTGACCTCACTTGAAGAGACAATCACGGAGATTGAGAGAGAGAGAGGGAACAGGAGTTGGAGATTCCAGATGAGAGAGAGAGAGTGAAGAAAATGAGGAGAGAGGGAGAACATAAATTGCAGTGGAGGTGATTAAATAGCAGCAAAAATGGCAGAGATGGGCAGTGCAAAACTCAGAAAAATTGCAGAATTTGGGCGGTGGAGTGTTTAAAAATGAAAGAGGAACGACGTCGGTTTACCAAGAATTTTCTAGCACAGTGAAATAGACGACAGAATCCAGTAACGGACGACACGGACAAGAAGCGCACGGCACGTCGTTTTCTTACCGAATCTGGCAACACAGACCACGTACGACAGTATTTTGACCCGAAAGACAGCCCTTCATGACTAAAACGACATGTCACGCTCTGCTCCATACAAAAATGACTAGTCTTTCATTTCAAGTTTATTTTTTTTATCTTTAACCAATTTCCGCCTAATTAATCAACTCTAATTACTTCAAACATTTATTAATTACCCAATTAATATTTAAAATAAAAATATATAATTTTTAAAATAAATAAAAATATTTTTAATATTTCCAAATAGGAAAATTACCAAAAATTATTAAAAATTTATTGGAAACATTTATAAAAAATAAATCCATGGAATAATTATCAATAAAAATAAATCCAAAAAATACGAGATATTACATTCTTTGTCTTTATTCATTATCATGTTTAAGATTTGGTATACAGTGCAAAACTATATAACTCTTCTAGATTAACAAAATTTTATATTATTAGTACTTAAATAGTATAAATTACTGTATTTAAATTTCAGGTTGTGTTGTAACTTCTATAAAATAATAAATTTTTAACAATTTTTTGGTGCAAAACTTTTTGGTGTGCTTCTTTTTTTAGGATATATCATCCCTCTCTTCATTTTTTTGTTTTTTGTTATATTTAACTGTCATTAAAAAAAATTCAAAATATCTTTAGTTAAAATACAAGATGATCTTTGTCTTTGTTCATTGTCATCTTTAAGATTTAGTATATAGTGCAAAACTATAGAACTCTTCAAAATTAACATAATTTTATATTATTAATACTTAAATAGCATAAATTACTGTATTTAAATTTCAGGTTGTGTTGTAGCTTCTCTAAAAGAATAGTTTTTTAACAATTTTTTAGTGCAAAATTTTTTGGTGTGCTTTTTTTTTT
>CAODLS012153719.1:0-14776 GCA_948243855.1 Flueggea neowawraea
TAACTATAATAAAATGATAATATCATACATTTTTTTAGAGTTATTTCCTTTTTCTTATTGATTTCTCACATTTCAACTTCCCATATTTCGATGGAAATATTTGTTTGAGTTATATATATACACACACTACAACTTCAAAAATTTTCTATTTTGTAATACAAACTACTAAGACTTGTTAGCTGTGTGAAAAGAATATTTAACATATTTTAATATATAAAAGTTAACATTTATTATTAAAAGTAGTGCTATTTTGTCTTTTTTTTTTAATTTTAAAATTTCGTTATTTGTTGTATGCTATTTGTTATTTTATTTTGTTTTTTAAACTATCACTCAATTTATCGCAATCAAATATCTCCATTACTATTTTATTAACATCAAAGGTTGTAGTGGAGTACTGATAAGGGCTTCTGTAGGGGAGTTTTACCATGCATATAAGTTTTGCACAAGTCAAATTCGGCTATTTTTTTCCCAGATCAAATTCAGATTAGACAAAATGATAAAACTAACCACAAGTTCGGTGATTTATAAAAAAAATATTCCCACTATTGGCATGTATAGTATAATAAAAATAATAAATACATAAAAAATTAAGAGTTAATCAAGTTTCAAAAGCTGCGGTAATGGGAGGATCAGGATTAATAAAGATTAATCAAATTGAACACGCATTATGATGAATCATGATGTAGGGTTGAGGTACTGTCTAACCTATTTTATTCCAAAAAGCAAACCGTATTGGCTTTCAAGAAATCATCATCATCACTACAACCCTAAACTCACACACTCTCTCTGACATATATGTGTGTGAGAGAAAAAGAAAGTGATCAATTGCACGAAATTTCTTGAAAAAATTTTCTCTCCTTTGCCTTAGTTTCAACGCCACAAACACACACCAACGTCAATCATCATGTCGTCCTCTCCACCTTCTCCAACACCATCATCATCATCATTGTACCCACCACCACTCTTCCCCTTCTTATTCTTTCATGTTAATCATCACCACCACCAACTATTTCTCAAGCCATCATCGCTACCTTCACCTTCAAAAAAGAAGAGAAAGAGGAACAACTTCGTATAGCAAGTTTTAAAATAGACTTTTGAGAGAGAGGAAGTCTTTTGAGTCTTCTTTTATTTGATGTTTTTAGGGGAATCAAGCATCTTGGTCCGATATGGTTTGCTAAGTTATGTGAAGCAAATCTCTTGCAAGTTATTAAAAGCTAAGTTTCTTCTTTTGCTAGCTAATTCCAAGGGTTTCGTTCCCTTTGTGTTGCTTATTAGCTGAATATTTTCAGATCTTTTGTTTGAGGGTTTTGCTGTCTTTTATGGCTATGGCTATGTATACTTAAGAACGAACTACATATGTTTGTCTTTAGTTTCTTATAAGCTGTTTTGTATATTTTTCTTGATGGACTCTAGTATGGATCTCGAAGTTCAAAGAAGATCTAGTATTCAATAATTTATTTCCTTTTCCTTTTCTTTGGTTCTCTTTGATTCTAATATTGGCTTTTCGAAGAAGATCTAGTATTCAAGAATTTATTTCTCCAAGACTAGGGTTTCTGATCATTCTTGAACTATCTTCAATTTATATTAAGATTCAAATCTCCAATGAATTTCAGTTGGTGATGAAAGATATTGAAAATAATTTCCACATATGAAGAAGAGATTTTTCTTCAATTTCGATACTGTGATTCTGCCTCAGTTCATATAGCAATTACTTAATGACTCCAAAAGAGCAAACCCTTAGGGGAAGGCTCTTATATTTAGTAGATAACTTTTTTTTGATAAGTTGTTTATAGTAGATAACTTATTTATTGTTTTACTGAATACGTGAAAAAAAAACAAAAGAAATTTATTTCGCAAATGCAAAATGAGATGCATTTATCACTGGAATTTGTATATCTGCTGGATAACATGTAAAGAATTGGATATTAAATTAAAATAATCAATCGAGAGTTGAATTTTCCAATGTACAATATGATTAACCAAATCTGTCCAACATGAGTGTGCGCGCATGTTTGTGTAATTATTAGCGAAAAGTTCGAGAAAAATATTTGAGGTGATTTTTTTTATAAGTCATTTTAAGAATCGAAATCTCAATCTCTTTTATTGGAATTCAACTCTCAATTTTTTAACACTATAATTAACTTTGATAATAAACTATAAACTCATTAGTTATTGAAGGGTGATATTTTTGATTGTACTCATCCTATTTATAAAAGTGAGATGAAGGAATTTTTTTTGGACAGTTATAACCTTGAATTTTTTAAATAATTATATTTTTATTATTATTCTTTGAAAATGATTTAAATACAATAATTATATAATTGATTGAAAATAATTTTTTATTTCTCTATTATTATTTATTTAAAGAGAGTTGATATAGACAAATTAAATATATATGTTTGCAAAAGTAACATCAAAGGAAGAATATGACAATCCTTTAGTAATTATAAAAAAAAGATAAGCACTAAGATCATTATAGGAGTTTTATAACATAGAGTTTTTATTGAATAACTGATTAGTTTGATACAAATTTAAATTTTTATTTATAAATTTTATAATTGTATGAATTTTTATATGAAATTTATGTATTTATCAAAATTAAAACAAAATAATATTTTAAATATAATTATTCTAAAATCTAATAAAAATATATATTTTGTGCAACGAATATGCATAAAAAGCTAGTGGATATAAGTATACTATTTCAAAGGGATAATAATTTCCTACAACCAAAAAGTTGTAGGAGTTTTTACAGTCTTACTTATCAAGGTGTAATGTTTCTTTATTTAGATGTATAATTTCGTAATTAATAATTTTTAATAAAAATTACAAATTCCTACAATTTTAATAAGAAAATGTTGGGCGTTAATAAGGAAGGTTGTAAGAACTCCTACAATCTTTTGATTGTAGGAAATAATTATCAAGCTGATCAGACTTAATTTGATCTTCACAACTCCAGTTAAAGATGATCCAATTTTAATAAGCCACAATTTTAGGTCCAAAACTGATTGAAATTTATTTTTTTAATATATATATATATTGACTGAGAGTATATGTATATTGTTGAATATGAAAAGGTTGGTTTTGTAATTTTGCCAGAGAGTACTATATTATGTGTTTATTCCTTTGACGCTTAGAGGTTCACAATTTCTGTAGACATGCATGATTGTGATTTTGTTGTGCATAGCCCCTTCAACATACACTCTCAATAATAGCAAATATATATATAATTTTTTTAACTATTAATGGTAAATTGAACAGATATGTCGGTCATATCGTATTAGGTCTTTTTACTTTTTTTTTTTGACAATCTATAGTTCTTTTTACTTGGGTCTGTTTGGATTGTAGAATCGAAATTGAAATTGTAATTCCAATTATGTTGGAATTGGAATTGAATTACAATTCTGATGTTTGTATAACACACAGAATTATAATTGAACCAAAATTAGAATATGATCAAAATTAGAATTGATTATCTAAATAATTATTTAATATAGATTAAATATTAATTATTTAATATTAAATATTTTGATATTAATTTAAATATTTAATATTTTAATATTAATAATAAATATTTAATTTAATATTAAATAATTTATTTTTTTAAAGGGAGGGTGAGAGAGAATGAGATAGAGAGAGAAAGAGAGAAGGAGGAGGAGAGAAAGAGAGGGAGAGAGAGAGAGAGAAGGGGAGAGAATGAATTTGGAAGGAGAAAAAGAGGGAGAGGGAGAGAAAGAGAGAGATAATTGAGAGAGATGGAGAGAGAATTGGGGAAGAGATAGGGATAGAGAGAGAAAGGATAGAGGGAGAGAGAGAATTGGGAGAGAGAATTAGGAGAGAGAAAGAAAGAGATAGGGGAAGAGAGAGAGAATTAAGAGAGAGAAAGATAGAGAATTACGAGAGATAATTGGGGAATAAAGAGGGAAAGAGAAAAAAAATTGGAATTGACAATTTTTAGGGTGAGGGTTAAGAATTGGAGCATGCCTAATTATAAGTTCAAAGAATTGGCATGTAATTAGAATTGCAAATTCTATTAATGAGCCAAACAACAGAATTAGAATTGGTTGGACCCAATTCCACAATTCTACAATTCTTGGACATCCAAATAGGGCCTAAAGAGTTTTCCCATTTGTCAATTTCTTCCTCCTTTTATTAACTAGGCACATAATTCACTTGCCAAAAAAAAAACTAGGCACATAATTCTGCATTTTTTCCATTTTCATTGGAACAATTAAAATTTACCAAATTCGTAAACAACTTTTACAATTGTTACTTAGCTTTTTGTTGTAATTTTTTTTCGTTAAGTGTTTACCTGCAATATCATCAACACTATAGTTGCTTCATAATTTGAGCCATGTTACGCCAGACACTTACAACAGGAGGTTGGGGATTGTGTGCGCCTCAATAATTTGCTCTCCTTAGGTGTATGGAAATTGAGGGTCGCGCTCAAACAAATTTTGCATTTTTGAAAACTTAGCACTTAAGCTTGTACAAATTCTATCATGTAAGTCAATAAAGTTGGGTTGCTAAAAGCTTTAGAGCTTTGTTTCTCTCTGTAAACCCTAAGCTTCCTTTTCATCGAAAACATGACTTCGACTTTATCCGACGGCACTGGCCGTCAGCGGGTCCTTCCCCTGCCTCAGCAAATACTCAGTCCACTATCAATGATCGAGACCACTCCCATGTTGCTGCTAACAGTCACAAGAGGACCATAAGAGCCGACTCGCTGAACTCTAATATGGCCACACCTTTAACTAAGAATGATGTTTCCCCGTCAGTTCCTAGGCCATCCTTTCGCGAAACTTTCCCCGGTGCCTCTTCATCGGCTAACCAAACATATCTGACAAAAGCGTTGGACCTACTATTATAGGATTTGAAAATTTCAAAGAATTCAATGGAGGAAAACAATGATCAACGCCCGATTGTTCATTAGACGAAAGAACAATATGTAGAATTATGCAAACCTTGGAAGAATGCTTTAGTCATTAAGCTTATTGGTAGAACCCTTGGATTTAAAATTTTGTATGAGCGCTTGATGCATCTTTGAAAACCAAAAGGCCCAATCATATGGAATGATGTGGGCAATGATTTTTATGTTATGAGATTTACAAATCTCAATGACTATGGAACGGTGCTTCTCGGAGGTCCATAGCTTGTCTCAAACCACTATCTTACAGTACAACGATGGACTCCACTTTTGATTGGGAGCATAAAAGTATTAAATGAGTTGCAGTTTGGATTCACATTTCGGACCTTCCATTACCATGTTTTAATAAGGAATTGTTGCTAATGTTGGTAACTCCATTAGGAAGACTCTTAGAATTGATGAAACAACATTTGTCGCTGCGAGAGGTAAATTTGCCCACATTAGCATTGAAGTTAATCTGGAAAACCTCTCATTTTGAAATTTGAACTATGGGGCAGGTTGTTTCGAATTGAGTATAAAGGTTTGCATTAAGTGTGTTTTACATGTGGCAAATATGGTCACAAGATGGAGTTGTGTCCTTTGAATCCTTCACCTCCTCCTACCTCAACAGACTCCAAGCCCAGAAATTCATATCCTGTGGTGGCCACTAAGGCAGATAAACCTGAGCTTGTTGAGAGTTATGGATCATGGATGCTTGCTCAATCTCACCCACGTAGATGGAAGAAAGATAAACCAAAGCCACACAACCAAATCGAAGGAAAACCAGTTGTTGTATATGGTTCAAGGTTTCAGATTATTGCTGTTGAGGATTCTTCCGAGGTTAATTTGGAATTTGCTAAGTTAGGTGGCCAATTAGGTGGATTGAAGTCTAAGCATACTGAAGCCAGTACTGCTTCTACAAACCATGGATCAAGTTCGGCAATACCAGGCCCAAGTAAAGTTAAAAAAGCCCAAGGATGCCAGAGAACAACACAAGTCAAAGCCAAGATCCACCACAGAGTTCAAGAAGGTCATTGCCCCTGGTGGCTTCCAGTAACCTTACTAATCCTTTCCCCATTCCAACTCCTTTTACCTCTGCTTTGCCATTACAGTAGGCATCCCGTCTTGTCTCTCCTAGTGTTGTTATTCCCCCACAAACCAAGTTGATGTCTCAACAACCTTCTCACCAATCAGATTCCACTCCCACTCCTAGCCTCCCTCCGTTGGACCCTCCTGATTCGGGTTGTATTCCATCCGAAGAGGAAGGGGTGGAAGCTTTGATAAGCATCTCCAATCAATCTATCATAGAGGTGGAAGTGACTCTAGAGTTAGCTACGACTATAGACTTGATTTCGCTCCGAAGAAGTGAGGATGCTCCTTCGTCGAGCTGAGTTTTCATTTCCTTTTTTCATTGTTTTTAATGATTATTTGCTGGAATACTAGAGGTTGTGCTAATGAAAAATCTGCTGCTATTTGCAAGGATTTATGTGTTTCTCACCATCCCTAGGCAGTGATTTTGCTTAAGACTTGGGTTAATGGATCGAAATCAGATTTGATTATTAAGAAACTTGGATTTAATTTTCATATACGACAGGAAGCAGAGGGATTCTCCGGGGAAATTTGGATTTGCTAGTCAAATCCCATTTCCAGATTGTTCCCATTTTTCAGAACAAGCAGATCATTCATTGTCGTGTCTGTATTGATGGTTTTGTGAGATTTATGAGTATTGTCTATAATAGTCCGAATGCTGCTTCTCGTAAAACTCTTTAGAAAGACCTTAGAACTATTGGTGCTAATATGCAGGATAAGTGGATGTTGGTTGGAGACTTTAATACTTTCCTACATTCATAAAATAAGCAAGAAGGTTGTCCAATGACCTCGGACCAATGTAGGGATTTTGTTGAATGTGTGTATGAATGTGACTTACTTGAGCTTGAATGTATGGGTTTTTCTTGTACTTGGGAACGTCTTGGTGTCTTTGAGAAATTGGATTAGGTCTTGTGCAATACAGATTGGAAAGAGGAGTATAATGAGGCATATGTGGAACATTTACCTTTTTCTTAAATCTTACCATAGGCCTCTTTTACTCCATTTCAGGAATGTTGCTATGAGGTCTCCAGTACATAGGCCATTTTGGTTTCAAATTGCTTGGCTAGCTGACAATCGATTTTCAAATTTCTTTAGTTTTGCTTAAAATTCTGACATTGATTTTGCTAACTCCTTGGCCAATATGACTGATAAATTATGTATTTGGAATAAGTCTATCTTTGGTGACATTTTCCAAAAGAAAAAACAGCTACAGAGGAGACTTGCAAGTATCCAGCATTCTTTAGAATCCAATTACTCTTCTTATTTAGTCAATCTGGATAAGAAACTTTGAAGTGATTTAGAAATGATTTTGTTGCATGAAGAATGTTTTTGGAAGAAAAAATTTAGAAATAACTGGATAGCTCTTAGGGATCACAATACACGTTATTTCCATGCTTCCACTATTATTAATAGGGGAAGAAATCATATTCTTTCTTTACTAGACAATCAGGGTAATGCTGTTTTGGACAAGGAGGCTTTAAAATCCTTAACACTTCAAATTTTCCACTCTCTTTACATGGATGATGGCGAGTACAATCCTCTCACTACTAGGAATGGTTTTGACTCTATTTCTATTTTGAATTGGGATTGCCTACTGACTTCTTCTTCTGAAGAAAAGCTTCATAAAGCTCTTTTGTCTATGAGCCCTTATAAGCTCTCAGCCCTGATGGAGTCCAACTAGTATTTCTTCAAAAACAATGGGTGTCATTAAGTCATCTTTTGTTAATTTTGCTCAAAGCATTTTTTAGAGGCAAAGCTCTATTGAAGTGCTCAATCAAACTTTCATCTCTCTTATTCATAAAGTGTCGCTATCTAAACCTATCTCGCAATTTTGACCTATTGGATTGTGTAACACTTCTTATAAATCTCTATCCAAAATTATAGTGCATCAGATCAAGGAATTCTTGCCTAAACTCATTGGGGAGGAACAATCTAGTTTTGTTCTTGGACGCCAGTTTATTGATAATAATATTATCGTTCAGGAGACCATTCATTCCATGCGCCTAAAATCTAGGGTTAAGAGTTGGATGGCTATAACGGTGGATTTGGAGAAAGCATATGATCGTCTCAAGTGGTCATTCATACAAGATACACTGACTCATGCCAATTTCTCGGGTGATCTTATTAATCTCATTATGGATTTTATTACTACTGTGCAAATGAAGGTTCTTTGGAATGGGGAACCCTCTGAAAGCTTTAAATTGAGTAGGGGCATTATACAGGGTGACCCTCTTTCCCGCTATATTTTTGTCCTTTGTATGGAACGCTTAGCCCATATCATCAAGGATGAAATCCAAACTGATTGTTGGAATCCCATTAAGATAAGTCATTCAGCACCGCCTTTATCTCATTTGTTTTTTGCTCATGACTTAGTTCTATTTGGTGAATGTTCCTTAGATCAGTTAAATGTTATGCTTCACTGTCTTGATTTATTTTACAGAGCCTTAGGTGAAAATATGAGTGTGGAAAAGTCCAAGATTTACTTCTCAAAGAACATTTCCAATGATTTTGCCAACAATATTAGTTCTCAATGTGGTTTTAAAAAGGTTTCATCTTTAGGAAAATACTTGGGTGTCCCTATTATTCAAGGTCGTATTTCGAAAGGAGCTTATGCTTACTTGGTGGATGGAATCAACCAAAGGCTGAATTGATGGGCTGCTAAGAAATTAAGTTTTGCTGGTAGAATCACATTAACTCAGTCGGTCCTTAATTCTATCCCTATGTATGCTATACAAACAATAGTTTTACCTGCATCTCTTTGTGAAGAGATTGACAAAATTGTGAGACGTTTCTTTAGGGGCTATAATAACAATGGGAGGAAAATGCATCATGTTAGCTGGCATGTGATTTGCAAACCGAAGGTTGAAGATGGCTTAGGGCTCAAACCAACCAGGTTAGTTAATCAAGCTTTTATGATGAAATTAAGTTGGAGACTTTTTTTCCCATCCTTACTCTCTGTGGGCTAGACTTCTCAAAGCCAAGTATATACAAAGTGATGTTCTTGATTTTGATCTTTCTAGACAATATAGCATCTCTCCATCATCGCATGGTGTGTTGAAAAATGTCAAATCTCTGAAACAGAACTGCTCTTTTTCTATCCACATTTTGGACCGACAGTTGGGTAGACTCTCTTGGTCCTCTTATTGATTATACTTTGTTGCCTATACATCAAAATCTACTTACTGTGTCGGTCAAAGATGCTTTTGCTGTAGATTTTTGGACTTATGATTATTTATCTTCATGACTTCCTCAGTCGATTACTGAGACTTTTTTATCCATTATCCTCATTTGGAGGATCAGAATTCTGATATTTTAGTTTGGAAGGGCACTCCATTGGGGTGTTTCTCCATTACTTATGTGATTCAGGCTCTTCAAGAAAACTCTACTAATTTGTGGCCCCTCCATTGGATCTTTGTTGGGACTATTTATGGATGTGGAGAGGACAAGCTCAGGCAAAAACATGTCTCTGGTGTGCTTTTCATGTTCGTCTTCCTACTAACTCACAAAGATTAATCAGGAATCTTTGCAATACTTCCAATGGCCAGTGTTGTTTGATCGGTGTTGAAACGGTTTTACATGATCTTAGGGATTTCCCAGTTGCCAGTAGGCATTGGAATTCTATACTTTCGGTCAAGATCAGATCAACGTTCTTCTTTTCTAACCTGCGTGATTGGCTGATTTCTTACCTGAAAGATATACATTACTACAAACCCAATCTTCCCTGGTCATTGGTCTTTGGTATCATGGTTTGTCACTTGTGGAATGATCGCAATTCTGAAGTAGTGGCTGGAGGTATACATCATAAAAAATTAGGGTCACAATGTATTGCTTTTGCTTTTAATTTTATTCGGGCTACCCAGTTGGTTAATAGCTTAAATGTTGATAGTAATCCTGTTTGCATTGTCGTAACTTCCATACAGGGTAAGTATCATATCAATGTGGATGTGGTGGTCTCTTTTAACATTCCAGCAGCTGCAATTGGTATTCTCGCTCGAGATAGTTTAAGCTTTGCCATTCAATGTCGGAATACGAGATTAGGATTTATGTCCCCTTTATGTTCTGAGCTTACTGCTATTCTTCATGGCATTGATCTTGTAATGTCTAACAACTGGTCTCAAGTTCTTATGGAGTCCGACTCCAAACTAGCCGTTGATATTTCCAATAGCAACTCTCAATGGGTGGGACATCATCAAGCCTTAGTTTTTTGCATCAAATCCCTTCTATCTACCACAGGTACTACCCTTCGTTATATTTCCAGAGATAATAACGGTTGCGTTGATTGGCTAGCTAAGAATGGGTTGTCTCAACCTTTTGGTACCTATGATTTTGTTCATTTGCCGACTAATTTACGTTCTCTATTGTATTTTGGAAAATTTTAAGTTTGTAACCACAGTATTCTTCCGTTACAAGTGAGGACTATCAATAATACTTAATGAGGTACCAACCTCTTTCGTTAAAAAAATATCATCAACACCATATGAGCTTCATATTTAATACAATTCATATATTACTGCTACGTCAACATTTATTGAGAAATTAACAAAATATTAACTTTTAGAGCAACTTCAATACTCTCTTTAGATGTTCAAAATTCTTTATTATAAAGAATTTTCATGTAAAAAACAATTTCAATGGGCTCTTTATGATCTAAATATATAATAAAGAGTTCATACTTTACCACTAAATACTTGGATCAACTGGTATGAGTTGTTCCAGTTTAACCAGATGTCTCAAGTTCGAGGCCTGAAAACGTAACAGCGTTGGTGGTAGAGATTCCACCATTCGATATGCCTATCAAACTCCTGAATTCGAGGTACCATTCAAACTCTCAAGTTCAAATTAGTATGGGCCCTTTAAGACTCCTTAGCCTCGACGTGGGATAGTCTAGGATACCAGATGCAATATGCAAAAAAAAAGAAAAAGAGTTCACTCTCTAAATGTATCTAGTCTATTTCACCCTTTATATTTATATCTTTCTTCATTAATGACACATTTTTACAATATATATCTTTGATTTATTAAATATCTTTCAAATTCTAAGACCATCTCCAATAGTACTCTTTATTCTAACGGACATTTTTTATATATAAGAGCATCTTATTTTTTAAAGAGTGAAAATAAAAATTATCTCCAATGGTATTCTTTAAATTTTAATGCTTTATTTGTAAAGTAGAATAAAAACTATATATAAATATTTAATTAATCAATAGGAAGTTTCAAAATGTATTAAAACTTGAGTCACATTAATGATTAAGAAAATAAAGAGTGAAACTTGTCTATTTGAAAGTAACTAGTTATATTCGCTTTCTACTTTATATTTACAATATAAATAGCCTATTGGAGTATTATTTTTTGAGTTTACTCTTTATTTTTAAAGAATTTTAGACTTTAAAAAGAGCATTGGAGATGCTCTAATAAAATAAAAGGTTAAATTTAAAGAGAGTATTGGAAATAAACAAAATATCCACTCTTTATATTCAAAAATTATTAATTATATTTTCTATTTATATATAAACTATAAAGAACATCTTAGAGCATCTCCAACCATGCTCTTCATTAGACTCCTTAAATAATTATATTTTATTTAACTCTTTATGTTTATTTGTCTCAAATTTTGTACACACTCCAACCAACCTCTACATCTGGCTCCCACCTTAATTATTTTATTGATAAATTTTAATTACCAATAATGACACATCAACTACCAAAATAAAATTACAGTACAATAAGTAAAATAGAAGGAGGGAAAAAAGAGAAATAATAAAATATTACATAGGAGCAATTGCCGGTTTGGGAATCGACAGTTCTGGTTCACGAACCGACAGTTCCGGTTTTTTGAATGGAGGAACCAGAATCGAATCGTGGTTCCCAAGATTTGGTTCAATTCAGTTATGTTCCAGTTCCAATTTTAACTGGTTTAGGTTCCGATTTTGACCAATTAAACAACTGGTTCTGGTTCCGGTTCGGTTAACCTTTAAAAAAAAATATTTTTAATCCGCTATTTTATCCCGTTAATTTTTTTCGGGTTTGTAAATTTTTTTATATTCAATAATTAATTATAGTGCCAATAATACATTGTATTCCAAAGATTTTCTTAATAATTTTCAAATAAATTAATTATTCTACTAGTAATTACATCACTTAATTTTTTTTTTTAAAAAAAAAACTCATTAAATTTTATTAAATGTAATGAAATAACAAAATAACTAAATTAAATTATGGTAAAAAAGTAGAAGGAATTTGAAAAATGTAATTGCAAAAAATAACTTTGAAAAATATAGAAAACGTAATTATAATAATAAAATATATAAATAATTAATAAATTTAGAGCAAAATAAATTTTTGAGAGAGAAGAAATAGTGTGAAATTAGTAGGAATAAGGTAAGGGTATTTATAAGGTTGAAAAAAAAAGGGAAATGGTGGTTCGAACTGCCGGTTCAACGGTTTTTAAAGGGATAGAACAGGAACCTAAACCGTAATCGTCCGATTTTGGTCGGGTGGTTCCGGTTCGGGTCCAATTTTGATCGATTTTGATTAATTTGGTTCCGATTTGGTTTGCCGGTTCCGGTTCAAAATTTACATGTCTAGGAGCAATTTTTGGCTCCATGGAAGTAGTGAGTCACTGTAGCAATGTTATCAAAATTATTGAAGGAGTGAGTCTTTTGGGAGCCCATTGGAATAGGCTACTAAACTTCACATCCTTACATCTTAGGAAGGATTCTATTTATGGAGCATGACTGGACATGCTCTTAGTACTTGAGGAGCTATTGAATTGCATCGTGTGAACTAGTGAAGGAACATATAAAAAAAGAGACACACTAGTAAGCTTTGGATTGTGAATTCTTCTTATATGGTCTTTTTTTTCAGTGAAAGAGGGTGACACCTCCTTAATTAATATTAATTGCTCTCAGTTGCAGCGGAGGAATATTATGATTACAATTATGCAATTTATCAAAATACAATAAAGACATAAGAGGCCCATGGAGATGAAGAAAATCGTGACTACCAAAAGATTGTGCTAAACCATTCTTCACAATCCAATCATCACACAAATTGGCTTCTCTGGGAATAAAATACATATGTGAACCTATCAAGTTTAGAAGTTGTCGAATTCAAAAAATCAGAGCCTGGTGATGGCCATTCCAATGAGTTCTCGAAATGTAATTATCTACTGCCAGTTTAGAATCTGATTCAATAGAGACCTGAGACCAGTTCTTCTCCAACACTAATTCAAGCCCACCAAGAATAGCATGTAGGTCAGTAAATAAAGGAGATAAGAAACCCAATCTGATATTTCTGGCGTGAATAGCAAAACCCGCTTTGTCTCTTGCAATAACTTCAACAGCTGAACGTCGATTTTTGCACCGAGACCACACCATCTACATTTATGCAATATTGACCAATAAAATTCTTATGAGTAATAGAAGAGGCATTACAATTTACATCCCATTTATGCATTATGCGTGTTGCATGGAGATGGTTTAGGCTCACATCGATGCAAGCTTTACCCAACTATTTATGCCTAACGCCATCAGAAGGGACAGAGGGGCATCGGGTCCAGTGGGTTCCTGAGCCCCTACCGGCCGCCTGCCAGAACCCTCTTATTAGGGGTTCCTCTATCCCCTCTAAGTAAGGTGCCCCCACGTAAGTTACAGGTGAGAGGGGGCACCATTAAAACCTTGAAGGCTTGATCAAAGAGAAAAGCTGAAGAGGAGACGAGGAGCGGAGGAGGCGGCAGAGAAGAAATGTAGAAGCCACAGAAAGAAGAGAAGATGTGAAGAAGATGAGTGAGACGACAGCATTTCGGAGGAGCAGAGCCTTTTTTTAAAAAAAATTCTTCAACGAACGACAGGTCGTTCTTTATTGAACAATCTGTAGTTCGATGGAGAATTTTTTAAAATCAAACAGAGGAAACAACACAGTATCATATCTGTGCATCCTTCCTCTATGTTTCACGCACTCTTTTTTGGTTCTTGGAGCAAAACACGAATTGAAGAGCATCTCTCCCATTTGTGTCAGTCGCCGCCGCCACCGTGCACTGGGTTCTCTCGCCGTCGCCGTTAAGTCCACTCCTTGAACTCTTCTTTGTCTTTCTTTTCCTTTTGATATTAAGACAACTAAGTTAGGGTTTTGAAATTTGGTTATGATTTTGCTAATTTGAACTGAGTTAGTTAGTTAGGTTATGATTTGTGAATTTGAACTGAGTTGTTTGTGAATTTGGACTGAGTTAGGTTATGGTTTATGGTTATAACAGTTTTTATTTTTTGATTTTATTTGATGTTTTTATCATCAGGTGATTAGAATAATTAGTGGTTGTGTAATTCCAGGAGGATATTTGGATGTAATTACGAGACTGATCATAATCCTGCTAAATGTAAAAAAAAACTTTTGGTAGCCACGCAATTAGTCTCTGTTATTAGCAATTTCAATTGCTAGGTGATTTGTCACTTCTGAGAATTTTGTGAAATGAATAGCTTGTTTGCCTTTTAATTAATCTATTTTATTTTAGTTGTAATTTAATTGTTAGGCTTTGGAATTTGTTGGATGTGATTTTTTTCTATTTTTTGGTAGATTAATTGTTAGGCTTTGGAATTTGTTAGATGGACTTAATTTATTAATTGAAGTATTTCTGATTAAAAATAATGTATAGAGGAAATATGTTTAGATATTTTGAAAGGATTAAGAGACCATTGACAAATGGAAGTGATTGTTCATCAAATAATCCTAATGTAGTTATTCAATTTGAAATTAATGTAGTCTGTGATTCAAATCAAAAGAAGG
>CAODLS012153958.1:0-16244 GCA_948243855.1 Flueggea neowawraea
AAAAATAAAATAAATAAATTACAAGGAATCGAGCCTACTTCGATTGACGCGAAGTAGAATATGGATATGTAGAATGCCAAGGAAGTAAAGCGACACTCGTTTCCACGTACCACAAATCATAGTTAGGCAACGAGCACGTGGTATATACCAGCAACTTAGATGCTACCAGATGAATCACGAGGCACAAAGCAAGAAGAGAAAATCTCTTCTTCTCTTAGGGAGGCCGCCAACTTTGTGTTAAAGAGGGAGAGAGATATTAAATCAACTTAAAAATGAAAGTAAAATAAATTGGTTGATTAGCATTTTTATGTTCAATAAATATCTTTTCTGCAGTAATTTATTTTGAGTTTATTTTAGTTTGAGTTTGAGTTTATTTTTGTGTTATATATATATATCAAAATATTTTTTTTTTATTTTTTTTGTCTCCTGGAAACTTAAAAACAACATAAAACCAACTAAAAATCTAAGTAATATAAACATGTTGACTAACCAAAAATTTAAGTAATTTTTTGAATCTAAGAGGCATTTGTCAGTCTATCAGACCATTAATATCAATATCAGACGTGGTGATTTCAGGACATTTTGTAGCACTTATATTTTTTTATACTTATTAAAAAATGATAATTTTTTTTCAACAAATAAAAAATAATGTTCAAAGAACCACTTTCATGCATGACTTATTTACTTCTTGCATGGCTTCAAACAAATTTGTGCCTATAAAATGGTAACTTTTTTTAAAAAATAAAAAATAATATTTAAATGAATATTTTTATGTATAACATTAACTGTGTAATTTCCTTTTTTTTACTTATTCGGAATTTTTTTCCTTCATTTAATTTTTGTAGTTTTATGTTTGAATTTCTATCCATGGATTATTATTTATTATTTATTTTTTTCAATTGATATTCTATCCTTAAATTGTTATTTGGTAACTATATATATAATATTTAAATGTAAAAACAATAAAAAATAAGCTAACAATCAAAATGAAAGTATTTTATACATAAATATAATAAATAAATTATAGGGAATCGAGCCTACCTCAATTGATGTGTAGCAGAATATAGATCTGTAGAATGCCCAGGAAGCAAGACGATGCTAGTCTTCATGTACTACAAATCACGGTTAGGCGACGAGTACGTGGTATGTACCTGCAACATAGATGCTACCAGACGAATCAGGAGACACAAAGCAAGAAGAGAAAATCTCTTATTCTCTTAGGGAGGCCAACAACTTTGTGCTAAAGAGGGAGAGATAAATGAAATCAAATAAAAATCAAAGTAAAATAAAATAAATTGGTTGATTAGCTTTTTAAGTTCAATAAATATCTTTTCTACAATAATTTTTTATTTTATTTTAGTTTGATTTTTAGTTTATTTTTCTATTGTTTATATATATATATATATATATATATATATATATATATATTAGTCCTCTGGAAACTTAAAATAGCATAGAATCTAAGTAATATAAACCTATTGATTAACCAAAAATCTAAGTAATATTTTGAATCTTTTGCTATAATATCTTTTTATTTCAGTATTTCATCTATTTTTTAACAAAATTTCAATTCAATTTTGTTATGAACCTAGGGTTTTCTTTTGTCAGATGTACTCCGCTATTGTCTTTCCCTTCTGAAGTACTAAGGGTGAAGAACGTCGAGATTGCTTGAAGGCTTTTGAGCATTTTTTGTGCCGTTTGACATTAAGTCGTTGACATTTCTGTTTGATGAATTGGTGATTACATCAGTTGTAAATCTTAATTTTCGTTAGTTGATTAATGGTTGTTTTCGGTTGATTTTTGGTTGATTTCTAGTTGATTTTTTATTGTATTGCTTTCTATTTCTCCTTGGTACCTCTTCTGATGTGTGCATACATTTTCTCAATTCTCCAAAGTTTATGTCCTTTATTCTTATCGTGCAACAAATCACTAACATTTATGTTTGGTTGGTTTTGACATCGATTATAAATCTTAATTTGGTTTAGTTCGTTAGCAGTTTTTTTCGGTTATTTTTTTTTCTTTTTTGCTTTATTTGGTTAGTAGTTGTCTTTCGATTGATTTCTAGTTCTATTATGGTTTATTTTTTGCTTAATTTGCTTTAATTGATTAGTGGTTGTTTTTCGGTTGAATTCTAGTTGATTTTTTGCTTAATTTGATTTAGTTGGTTAGTGATTATTTTTTGATTGATTTCTGGTTGGTTTTTTACTTAATTTGTTTTAGTTGGTTAGTGGTTATTTTACTGTTATTTATGGTTGATATTTTGCTTAATTTGCTTTAGTTTGTTAGTATTTTTTTTGTTGATTTCTGGTTGTTTTCTGGTCGAATTTTTTCTTAAATTGCTTTAGTTGGTTAGATGTTATTTTGCGGTTGATTTATGGTTTATTTTTTTATTTTTATTTAGTTGGTTAGTGTTTGTTTTTCTATTGATTTATTGTTGTTTTCTAGTTGATTTTTGGCTTAATTTGCTTTATTTGGTCAATTGTTTTTTTTGGTTGATTTCTTATTGATGTTTTGCTTAATTTGCTTTAGTTGGTTAGTGGTTCTTTTTTAGTTGATTTCTGGTTGTTTTCTACTTAATTTGTTTTAATTGGTCAGTGGTTATTGTTCAGTTGATTTTTGGTTGATTTTTTTGCTTAATTTGCTTTAGTTGGTCAGTGGTTATTTTTTGATTGATTTCTGTTTGAGAATTGTTATGGAATTAGCCCTTAGAAAAATTGGGATTTTGGTGGTATGGTTTTTATCAACAAATAAAGTGGTGAAGTGCTTGAGATGGATATTGGTGTGAGATGGACTACTTTGTTGAAGAGTGAATTTTTATTGTTGCAGGGTATACAATTCAAGCGAAATAAAAAAAAGCAACGAAAACCAGTTTGTTGGCAATTAGGCTTTGTAAGAGTATTTCAAATTTTGAGTTTCTTCCAAAGGTACTAGTTATTTTGAAAATTTAAAGCGTTCCTTTGTCTTTTTTTTTAAAAAATATATGAAAATGTTATGAGCATTCTTTTTGTGTAGGAAAAAAGGAGCGAGTGAATGGTGCAAGAGTCATTTGGAATTGAGAGTTGACACATGACCAGAAAAAAATAAGGATGTTGTACAAATAAAAAAATATCTTGAATATTATTGAGTATCAATTTTTTATTATTGAGTAACAATTTTTTATTGGTAAGCTGAATTTTTTTTGTGATAGATTTTAGTTTTTATTTGATATATTTTTTATTGCTTTTTCTAACTTTCATTTTCCTTTTCTGGTGTTTGTTTTTCTTTCCATATAGTTAGATTTATGCTTTAAACAAAAGTGTAAAATAAATATTTGATAATTTTTTTAGAAATTTTAATGAAAATTTATTTAATGGCGTGGTATAAGAGTAATTGGGATTTGGGTGTTACAATAATTTTTTTTTTCCAAAGCATATATATATGAAAATTTTTATAATTAAATTATCAAAATGAAATTTAAATGAAAAGATGAAGAAAAAAATAGACATGAAGGAAATAAGATATATGAGTATTAGAAATAAGAATGTGTTGGACCAAAGATATCTCGTTTAATTATGTTGACAATGAAGATTGAAGGTGGTGTTGCACAAATTTTTTACTGTGTAAGGACTAAAAGATTTCCTTTTGAATTGTTGAGTTACCACTTGTGTTGTTTGACAATTAAAGAAAAGCACCACGTGGTTCTTGTTTCAATGTGTACAAAATTTGAAATTCGGATTTTTATAATTAAATTATAAAAATGAAATTTAAATGAAAAGATGTAGAAAAAAATAGAGATGAAGGAAAACAGATACATTATCAGTAAATAAGAATGTGTTGGACCAAAGATATCTGGTTTAGTTATGTTGACAATGAAGATTGAAGGTGGTGTTGCACAAATTTTTTACTGTCCAAGGACATACATATTTCCTTTTGAATTGTTGAGTTACAACTTGTGTTATTTGACAATTAAGAAAAAAAAAAAAGCACCACGTGGTTCTTGTTTCAACTCGTACAAAATTTGGAATTCGGAAGCAAAAGGAACACGCTTGAAAATGAAATTGCGGAAACTTTAGTGCGTCATTTTGATTTCTATTGAGTATTTTAATGTAATTAGCCCTATGGCTATACTGAAATATTTGTGACTCAAGCTTTTGGGCCGAGTCAAATAATTTCCTCAGACCCATGGTATTTAGGTTGAGTAATTAGTTAAAACACACTGAAATTCTGCAATAAGTGCTCATGGTCAGATTAAGTTCTTGCACAAATGGAAAAGAAGAGTTAGACTTATTTTGAAGATGTCCGCTTTAGATAATCTAGTGAATTTCATAAATCTATTGGAAGAATTCGATTCTGTCTTCATCAAGACAATAAATGGGGTGATTTGGATAAAGGGGACCTTATCATCTAGTTAATTTATACCAGAGGGGTCGCCTGGATAGTTGGGAAGTTTCTAGAGGGCTAAGACTTCTCCATAATAAGGATAATTTTTAGAGACATCTAGCCGAAATCTACTAAAGAGGCCACAGATTACTAGAGAGACCTATCAACAAACATAAAGACAAAATGTAACATAGAAGGACTTGTCCACTCTCAACGTGTTTCAGCTACAACAACTTTCAACACTATAAAAGACTTCAAGGCAGTAGTAACAAGAAAGCCTGTTCTTTCAAATCACATCATATGACACCTTACATGATCCATCTATCCTAGGTTTAATTTTATCACAGCTCTTAGCATTTTCTCTTTCAACCATCTTGCTATTTTCTTTATTTCTAGCCTTCTAATCAATTTTTTCTTCATTAATAAATCATCATCATTGTGTTTGCGAATTGTTTATCAAGAAGCAAAAAGACCCATTTACAACAAGATTTTATCCCTTTTATTGTTTTGCAATCGTTTTATTGAAGTTAGATCGACCAAACACTCAATTTAGGAAGACAAAAAATTCCCAAGCACATTTGAAAATTGTCACGACCCGTTTATGGACTATGACCGGCGTACGGGGCAAATTGTCTATAGGAGCCCGACCCATCGGACAAGCTGAACCATCTGTGGAAGCCGGACCCATCTTGGACAAGCTTCGGAGATCAGACATTCTAACCAAATTATTCGTTTTAACAGTTATTAAACAAATTACCAATGATTAAAACATTTTATATTGAAAATAGATGTCTATATAATAAGTTATACAAAACGAAATCATAATACTAGTGATGCATAAATCCAAAAGACAAAATGTAGCCCAATAGCCCAACAACAACTCGGTGTAGACCTCTAACCAAAAACAAAAGGAGATGAATCAAAATGGCACTTTCTGTCAAGTGGAACGCCTCACTAGGTATCAAGTGTCGAATGGTCATTGAATTCCAATGTCACGACCCGAGTCGAGCTGTGATTGGCGTACAAAGTGAACTGTCTATGGAAGCTCAGCTCATCTCGCACAAGCCTCGGAGATACAAATATTCTACCCAAACAACCATTTATCAAAACGTTTATTGAATATAATGCAATATATAAGAAAATTGTATAGATATAATACTATCCAAATAAATATAAAACCGTTATGGTAAGATCAATATCCGAAATGCAAACCCCACAGCAACCTGGTATGGAACTCAAGTAACAAAATATAAAAGTAGAGACCGAACAAGGGCACTCACTGAATAGCAAGGAATGTCTAACTGGTGTCGAGGTGTCGAACAGATTATGAGTGCCAAACTATATCTATAAGACAGAATAGTAATGTGGACTCTGCCACCAGACAGAACAGATCATGTATTTGGCCGAATACACGGTCACCCCTTTACTCCGGTAACTAGGGCCTTGACAGAGTATTGATATATCAAAGGTTATGTACCTCATAACTAGGTGTCCCCTATCAGAATATATTATATACAATAATATAACATGCATTCATGCAGAATATATGTATTAGCAGAGTAAAAAAATTGGTTATTACGAACCACATAAGTTCGATTAATAATTAGTCAAATAATCATTAATCAGATTTCATGTCATATCCCGATACAACAAAAACTATATAAAAAGGAAGACAAAGCTTATGTGTTTGAAGCTTCACTCACATGGTGTCCAAAGTTGACAATCCAGTCAAGGCCCACTCGGTGGCTGATCGTGCTGGCAGGAACAGGAAGCTAGAATAGATACATATATAACATATATCAGAAAAATGATGTTGGTATTGTGGCGGTACTGAATGCGTGGTATGCATATATAGATGCTGACCCTTGAGATCATTGAAAACTTAGCTCGAAAGAGAATCTATCACTCTCGACCCAAAATATGGAATCTACGCAAAATTATAGTTAGGTTCCTGACCCATGCAAAATTACATTTTAGTCCTCATACTTCCTGAAATTCCTCAATTAGTCCTCAAAGAGTTCTACTAGTCTTTTAAGTAGTCAAAATATCCAAATAAGTCCTCTAACTCTCAAAAATAGTTAAAATACAAAAATTACTATTTTGGTCCCCAGAACCATGGATAACTCAAGTTAGCCAAAGTGCAACTCGAGTTATACATGCCCTGGATAACTCGAGTTAGACAAAGTGCTAACTCAAGTTAGCACAAACCCATAAATCTCCAAATTCATCAAACTCAGATTTAAAAGATAAAAATTGATACTAATCACCCACATTGATCCTAAATCACTCACAGAACATTATTCTACACACCAATATAACAATGCAACTCGAAATCACTCCAACCTGAAATGGTTCACACCCATTTAAGAAAACCTTCGATTCTATTGAATCCAAGTTAATCTAGGTGTTTTTAGACTCTTTAAGGCACGATCTAACAACCCTCAACTACCATTCCATCAGAAATACCCCGAAAATCAACCTATGAACAAATTTTCAAAACCCTAATGTGTGCAATCTTGCTCAAATGAAGAAAGAAAATATGAAGGGGTGAAATCTTACCTCAATAATCATCTAGGAAGGATGAAGAACGACTGGAGATGATCTCAGGGCGAAATGGGTGTGATTTGAGTAAGAAGAAGAGTGTATGGCCAAATGATTCGGGTGGAGGTATATATAGACATCTGCCCAAAATGACACCACTTTAGCAAAAATGACACAACTAACTCGAGTTGTCAGAAGGATAATTCGAGTTAGAGCACCTAGGTACCCCGATGCAATTCTGGACACACGGATAACTTGAGTTACACAAAAGCCTACTCGAGTTATACATCCACCGAATAACTCAAGTTGACAGAAACTCTTACTCGAGTTATTTGAATGCTGGACAACTCTAGTTACACATCCACTAACTCGAGTTATCCACTCATCTCCACACCAAGGATTGATCGCAACATATCGTAAAACTATAAGGAATTCTATCAGAATCTGATGGGGTATTACATACTCCCCCCTCAAAAGAAATTCATCCTCGAAGTTCTAGACAAGCCAAATCAACGGTAAGATCGAACCTAGATCTTCAAATTGGATAACTCGAAATCTCGACAACTGACATCAAGTCTAAGTACCCAACCTAAATCATCATCTCAAAATCAACTAATAGATCATAGAATAATGATCTACGAATCTAAGACAATTCTAACTCACTCGAACTCAGGTATACAGAAAATGATGCCAGAGTATGCAGAGACAGATATAGAGACCGATGCGGAGACAAAAATGCTAAGTATGCATGAACAGAGATAGAACGAAATGCAAAGACAGAGATAGAAAAGTACCAACCTAAGAGTCTACAGAGTCAAACAGTTGCGAATATCTGTGCCATACATCGTCCTCGGCCTCCAAAAGTGGCCTACTCAACTGAATGGTGCCTCCAAATCACCTTCACCGAAGCTATCTCTTTGTTCTAGAGTCTCTTGACCTAACATACAACAATCCTCAAAGGAACCTCATCATACGACATATGGGGTCTAACCTCGATCGAAAGCAGTGGTAGAACATGTGACAAATCTGAAATATACTTCCTCAGAAGTGAAACATGAAACATTAGGTAAACAAAAGCGAACTGAGGTGGTAGTGCCAACTCATATGCCAAGGCCCCAACACAGCCAATGATCTCAAATGGACCAATGTATCTCGGGCTCAACTTGTCCTTCTTCCCAAATCTCATCACGCCCATCATTGGTGATAGTTTGAGAAATACATGGTCTCCGACTGAAAACTCTATATGTTGATGCTTCAGATCAGTGTAACTCTTCTAATGACTGTGAGCAGTCCGGATCCTCTGTTGGATCAACCTAACTTTCTCAATAGTCTCTAAAATAAGGCCCAACGACTCTCTCTATCTGGCCTCAGCCCAACATAGTGGAGATCTACACTTCCTAGCATACAACGCCTCGTATGGTGCAATCCTGATACTCGAATGATACAAGTTGTTGTATGCAAACTCTACCAAAGGCAAATGGGAATCCCAACTCCCAGCAAAGTCTAAATCGTGCACTCGGACTGACCATCAGTCGGCAGATGAAAAGTTGTACTGAAATCCAATCGAGTACCCAACACCTCCTGCAGCTTACGCCAAAGCTGCGATGTGAACTGAGATCTTCTGTCCAACACTATAAAGACTGGCACACCATGCAGACATACAATCATGTCAACGTATAACTTCACTAAGTGTGCCACTCCATATGTCGTCTTGACAGGGAGAAAATTTGTTGACTTTTTCAAACGATCAACAATCACCCAAATGGAGTCATAACCAACAGATGTCCTTAGTATTCCCACTACAAAATTCATCCTGATGCGGTCCCATTTTCACTTCGGAAGGGGCATATGCTACAGCAATCCAGAAGGTCGCTGGTACTCAAACTTAACCTATTGACAGGTCAAACACTGACTGACGAACTCACTGATGTCCTTCTTCATCCCTGGCCACTAATAGAACTCTCAAAGGTCCTGATACAACTTAATGTATCTCGGATGTACAGAATATGTGGAACTATGACCCTCAGTCATAATCTTTTCACGTAGTCCACCTGAAGATGGTACACACAATCTCAGTCCAAACCAAAGGACTCCTGAGTCATCAATGCTAAATTTTGGCACCTCAGAAGATTTAACCATCTCCATCAAGCTCAAAATCTCATAATCCTCCTTCTGAGCCTCTCTAATATGATCCAACAGAACAGGCCTCGCATCGATGTGACCCAACAACGCTCCTGAGTCATCAAACCGTAGCTCAACTCCAGACTCTATTATACGCTGTCATTCAGACACTACAGATCGTCTGTCAACGGAGATATGAGCTAAGCTACCCACCAAATTCCTACTCAGAGCATTGGTAACAACGTTAGTCTTGCCAGGATGATATGATATGGTGCAATCATAATCATTCAGCAATTCTAGCCAACGTCTCTGCCTCAGATTTAGGTCTCGTTGTCCAAAGATGTACTTCAAACTCTTATGATCTATGAAGATCTCAAAAGTCTCTCCATATAGATAATGCCTCTAGATCATGAGTGTAAACATCACTGTCGCCAACTCTAAATCATGTGTCAGGTAGTTCTGTTCGTGCCTCTTAAGTTATCTCGATGCATAGACAATCACTTTGCCATGTTGCATCAACACACAACCTACACTAACTCTTGATGCATCACAATACACCGCAAAGCCTCCAAAATCCGATGGTAACACCAACACTGGCGCATTGGTCAAACACTTCTTCAATTTTTGGAAACTATCCTCACATCTATCAAACCAGACAAATTTGACTTTTTTTGAGTCAACCGAGTCATAGGAGCTGCAATCCTCGAAAAATCTTGGATAAACCTCCTGTAGTACCCGGTCAAGCTAAGAAAACTCTGAATCTCCGTAATGGTCTTAAACCTCTCCCAATGGAGTACAACCTTCACCTTCTTGGGATCAACTAAAATACCCTCTCTCGACACTATGTGTCTGAGAAACACTACCTGTTTGAGCCAAAACTCGCAATTCGAGAACTTAGCGTAAAGCTGATGTTCTCGCAGAGTCTGTAACACTGACCTCAAATGGCCCTCGTGCTCCTTCCTACTCCTCGAGTAGACCAATATGTCATTGATGAAGACAATGATGAAACGATCTAGGTATGGTCTGAACATCATGTTCATTAAATCCATAAATGTTGTGGGAGTATTTGTCAGATCGAATGACATCACTAAGAACTCATAGTGGCCATTTTAATTCAAAATGTTATCTTAGGAATGTCGTCATCTCTAATCCGTAACTGATGATACCCCGACCTCAAGTCGATCTTAGAGAACCACTGTGCACCCTGCAACTGGTCAAACAGATCATCTATCCTCGAAAGTAGGTATCAACTCTTCACTGCCACCTTATTCAACTGACGGTAGTCGATGCACATGCAAAGATTTCCATCATTCTTCTTTACAAACAAGACCGACACACTCTAAGGTTAAACGCTCGGTCGAACAAGCCCCTTGTCCAATAAATCCCTCAACTGAGTCTCTAACTCCTTCAATTCTGCTGGTGCCATTCGATATAGTGGGATCGATATCGGATTGGTACCAGGCTATACCTCTATGGCAAACTCAATCTCCCACTCAGGTTAAAGTCCTGGTAACTCCTCTAGAAATACATCAAGAAACTCCTGAACCACTAGTACATCTCCTACTCTCAACTCTGATCCCTCAGGCTCAGTGAGTACAAAAGCCAAGTATGCTTCACATCCTGACGGATCATCCTCTCAGCTCTAACTGTTGACACATAACTCCGCACAATATTTCTCACTCACCCTGGTAGAAAAACTCATCTTGACCAGGCAGTCGAAAACATACTCTCTTGGCAAAGCAATCCAATGTAGCATGTCAATCAGAAAGCCAGTCCATATCCAATATGACATCAAACTCCCATACATCCAATAGGATGAGGCCGGTTACCAACTCATACCCACCAAAAGAAATCACGCATTCTCGAACCCCAAAGTCTGTAATCATCCTACTACCCAGGGGTGATGAAACCTCTAATAACTTGTCCAACGGACGCAACACTAACCCAACATGTTTAACAAAATATGGTGTAATGAATGAATGAGATGCACCAGTGTCAAACAATACGTATGCTAAAGTACCAGAAATAAAGAGCGTACTAGTAACTACAGCATTGGAGGTATGTGCCTCCTAACGAGTGAGATGATATACTCAGGTCTGCCTTCCTGTATGAGCACTACTCTAAGTTTTCTGACCACGGCCACTGCTCTTGCCATCCTGAATGCGACTCCCAAAATCTTTACTGGCTCTCCCACTAGCACCGGTATTGATTGTACCTGAACCTCCTACTGCAGATTGACCAGCCTAAACCCCTGTACCCAGCTTCACAAGGCATTCTGCTATCTTATGCCACGACTATCTACAGTAGAAACATTTTCCCGTCGTCTTGTTGTTTACCCCCGGATGTCTCTTCTTACAGATCGTACAAGGAAGAATCAAACTCTCCGAGCTATGTCCTTCATCCTGCCAAGCTGGCTGCGCCATGCTGAGACTCTAAGTGCTCTGACTGGGCCCCTGCCCTCCAAATGAATGTCGATGCCTCTGATCCGACTAAGCTCCCTAACTTTGGCCTTTTGGCCTCCAGAAGTGCCCTCGATCTTCGCCCTTTTTGGCTTCTTCAGGTGTCTCTCGTCTATATACTCCACCGCCCTAGCAGCCTCTGCAATCTTCCTAATGGTATATAGCTCTCGGGTCGCCATTATCCTACCAATAGTGGGACGTAACCGCTCTAAAAAATTCCTAGCCAATGCCTCCTGTCCCTAACTCGCTGGAGCTGCATACCTACTCAAGTCCTTAAACTTATCCTCATACTCCGTCACCGACATGCTAGCTCCCTAACAGAAATCATTGAACTCATTTGCCTTCCTATCCCCAATACTACGAGGAAGGATGGATGCAACGAGCTCACTCTTGAATCGAGCCCAACTGAAATTCTCCCGAGCCTCAAGGCTCTTCTACCATCTTATTGCCCAACCATTAAGAAGAAACACAGTGAGTTTGACCCTGCTGGCATCATCATTAATGCCTCTAGCCTCAAAACAATGCTCCACCTCTAGAAAGAAGTCGTACGGGTCCTCTCCCATCCCACCTGAAAATTTGGGTGGCTTGAGCTTCACAAATATATCCAATCAATCCTGCTCTCTGCCTCATGGTGCAACCACCAGAGCAACTACTACAACCTCCTCCTACTGAGGCTACTGAACAGGTGGCACCTCAGTCCGAATGGGTGCTGCTCCTACTGGCGAAACTAGCTGACCTCCAACTGCCTGACATGGCTTAACTCTCTCCATACAGTCGAGAACCCTCGTCATACGCTCGAACGTCTCTAGCTGAGATGTGAGAAGCTTTTAAAGCTAGAGCTACTACTAAGGTACTGACGCTGCAACCTCTGGCGTTATATGCGAATCATGTGGATCCACTGCAGAGTGAGCAGCGGCCTTTTCAGGCACTCGCCTAGGTCGACCACATCCATGTTCGTGACCACGATGATCCATTGCTACAGATAATAGACAGACATGTATACAGATGTCAAAATGCAAGTGATTACCACAGTACCGTATCAAAGATCAAGGGATATATAGAGGCAAATCAACTGACTCGATCAAAGATACATATGTTCCACACTGACCCATACAATACAAAACATAAGTCTCTGATACCACCTTTGTCATGACCTGAGTCGGGCCGGCGATCGGCGTACAAGGTGAACTATCTATGGAAGCTCAGCTCACACAAGCCTCGGATATACAGACATTCAACCCAAACAATCATTTATCAAAAAGTTTATTGAATATAATACGATATGTAAGAAAATTAGTATAGATATAATACTATCCAAATAAATATAAAACCTTTATAGTAAGATCAATATCCAAAATACAAAGTATAGCCCAATATTCTCATAGCAATCCGGTATGGAACTCTAGTAACAAAATACAAAAGTAGAGCACGAACGAGGACACTCATTGAATAATAAGGGATGCCGTACTGGTGCCGAGGTGCTGAATAGATGAGCGTCAAAATATATCTGTAAGATAGGCAAAGGAAATAGACACAAATAAAATGGGGATTAGGACCCAGTGAGAAAACAACACTCCAGATTACCTCATACGTGCCTCACAAAGACCGTTTTCAAAACCATTCAAAAGATATTACACATGTATATACTAATATAATATGTATACACACTACATATGCAATAGCTTTCAGAAAAAGTTATACCAAAACGTTCGCATTCAGAGCAGACAATATACATTCAAACAATATCAGAGTATATATATATTTATAACAGAGTTAGAGTATGGGATCAGAGTAGACAGAACATAATAGTATTGTGAACTCTGCCACTAGACAAAACAGAGCATGTATCTGGCAAGATACACGGTCACCCCTTTACCCTGGTAACTAGGGCATTGGCAGAACATTAATATATCAAAGGTTATGTACCACTTAACTAGGTATCTCATATCAGAATATATTATATATAATAATATAACAAACATTCATGCAGATTAGATGTTTTTAGAAATAGAAATATATATATATATATATATATTAGCAGAGTAAAAACGTTGGTTATTACAAACCACATAAGTCCAATTAATAATTAGTTGAATCAGTGTCCAAAACCCCAGCACGTGCCATGAACTCAACACCTTGGAAGGACCTTCCTTCGATATCATTCCATGAAGGAAGAGTGTCACCCATTTTAGGCAAAGTGATAGGGCGATGTTTCTCAAAGCATAAAACCCTTTGACCTGGCCTCATCGGCTTTTCAACAACAGTTTTCCCTTCTCATTGGGAAGTTTGAGAGGAGTGTAAGGAAGATCCCTGGTAATGGAAAGACTGGAAGGTCTACCTAGCTTGCGCTTCTTCACTAAACTGGCCACCTTGAATGGGTTCGACTCTGCACAAGAAAAGAAAAGTTAGGAGAGAGAGAAAAATAGTACAAGTGAGATATAAGAGGCGGTGAAAGCAATAAAAGTGCAATGAAGAGAAAGCATCCCTAGGGCCACCGTTTACATGAGTAACTGGATTTCCAGAGAAGTCATCTAGAAATCCATCTAAAGGATTAGAGGACACGCTCATGATATCGTCGAAAAAGTTATCCTCTAGCGAAGGAAGCTCGAATACAAGAGAATGAGTCAAGTTGACATCGTTGAGTAGGCAAGCAAAAGGATCAAGCAAATGAGCAATAGTTGTCACGACCCAAAATTAGGTCTATGGAAGCCCAACCCATCTCGCACAAGCCTTGGAGAACAAAAACATCTACCCAATTATTATTCATAACCAGCTTACTAATCAAATTAAAAAGTTTAACAGAGATAAGTTTTTCGAAAATAATATTCCCAAATATAATTAAAACATAATTATAATATCAAAACACTAAATAAGTAATTTAAATAAAATCACTAAACATTATTCAACATATACAAAATCATAACCCACTACTCGGTGTAGAGCAACTAACATAGCAAAAACTTAGCCCGAACAAATGGGGCAGTCACTGAGCGCGGAAGAATCAAATTTAGCCTACTTGAAACAAGAGGTAAAACAAAAACAAGAAAAATAAAAGGGGTAAGATTCTCTAGTAAGCGGATAACACGACAGAGTAGCTCAAGCTCATCAAAAGGGTTTTGAAAATATTTTCAAAAAAACTACCACATGCAGATATATACACACACACACACACACTCGTATACATATAAATAGATTAATTCAAATTCATTTTGCAATCCTTTTTGCAAACAGAGCAAACAACAGACAATTACTGAAACTGATTAAAAGAATAAACTTAAATAAAGTATTTAATTCTCCAAATCCAAATAGCCAAAATATTTTACTTTCAAACATTTTCCAAAATTCACATTCACTTTCCAAAATATTTCAGAGATAAATTCCAAATTTATTTTCAGACTTGAATACTGAATTATTTTTCAGAAACAATTTCCAAAATGTTTTTCAGAAGGTAATTCAAAAATATTTTCAAACGGGGACCAAAGATCATGTTCATCGAGCTAACCGAACTCGGTAGCCACTTAAGGCGGAGATCAGTCACTAAGACACCATGGTATATCTACTAAGGTAAGTATAAGCCATTGAAGGCACAAGTATAGCCATTAAGGCAAATGATACAGCACCAGTGTATCAAGACTACGTTATCTAATATCTGGATGTCCCAAAACAAAATGTTTTTACCAAAACATTGCAAAAGTACTCATGTATTCAAAATGTTCAACAGATAACATACGGGAACAAACTTATCTTTTTTCCAAAAATGATATCAAACTTTCAGATGAAATATTTGTTACAAATATTTAGTTTCCAGAAACAAAACTTCTTCAAACAAAATATTCGCTCAAGAATAGATTCTAAAAAAAACAAAACCCATTACAGAAAACACAATAAATATTAAACATAATATTTATTTCAGAAACCAAAAATTTTTTTAGAGAAAATCGAGTTTCCACAACAGAGATTTTCACGTATACCAAATTTTAGGAATTTCAATCCCTTAATTAATCCAAATTACATATTAATTCTCGACACATCAAAAACATATAATTTAGAGGACACAACCTATGTGTTTGAAGTGCTACCACTCTCACCTGGATGCCGAGCAAATAATTTAGAACATGGTCCACTGGTAAATGACTGGTCTCCTAAAAACCACACAGAGCTGGAATAGACAATACATACATGTATCAGACATAGTATTTTGGTTGTACCAAAATGCGTACAAATGCATTTGCAAACTTAAACACTCAAACAAACCCCAAAAATCCATTTCGGGCCAAATTCTAACTTGATAATCCAATTATTACACCTCAATGTAAAATTACAATTTAGTCTCCGAACTTTAAAAAATTACCATTTAGTCTCTAAAATATTCTAGATCAAGTTCTATGTCCATAGTACCTTAATGATCACTAATTAATCCTCAAAACTCCGAAGATAATTAATTAATCTTCTAAATAAATAAAATTACATTTTGATCCCTAAATGCACAATATCTCATTTGGTACTCAAATGACAAATTACCCAAATAGTCCAACTTTCAATTCAACATATATAAATCGATTTTAATCACCCAAATTGGTCCTACTCAACCTCAGGAACTCAAATCTACAATTTGTTTCTCAAAAACAACTCAAAATCATCATCAATTTGGCCAAAACCGAATATAACCCTAGCCCAAGCAATATCTCATCAAAACATTTGATTCGAAGCTTAAATCATGTTTATATAATCTTAAAAAATCATAATCTAACAACCCCAAGCATC
>CAODLS012153997.1:0-33082 GCA_948243855.1 Flueggea neowawraea
CTTAATGGCTATACTATATTATACCATGGTGCCTTATGTGGCTAATATTCGCCTATGTGGATAATACCGAGTTTGAGTAACTCGATGGATATGAACTTTGGTTCCAGTATGAAAATGTTTTGAACAACAGTTTGAAAAATATTTTTTTTGATACTACTATCTGGAAATCTTTTGGCATTTATTCTGAAAATACTTCAGTATTTAATTTTGAAAATACTTTGGTATTTAACTCTGAAAATAAATTTGGAATTTATTTTTGAAATATTTTGAGTATTTATCTAAGTATTTTTCTCTGAAATATTTTGAAAAGTGAACATAAATTTCAGAAAGTATTTGAAAGAAAACACTTTGGCTATTTTGGATTTGAGAAATTAAATATGTTATTTAATTTCTTCATCTAATCAATTTCAGTAATTGTCTGTTGTATGCTTTGTATGCAAAAGAATTGCAAAGTGGTTTTTTGAAACAATCTATTTATATATACAGGTTTATATATATATACACGATATTATTTGGATATATACATGCATGTGGTAGTTTTCGAAAATGTTTTTAAAACCCTTTTGAGGAGCTTGTGCCGCTCTTTTGTGTTATCCGCTCACTAGAAAATCTTACCCTTTTATTTTTCTTGTCTTTATTCTACTTCACTTTACAGGTAGTTGATAGTGGGCGTTTGGTTCTTCCGCCGCTCAGTGAGTGCCCTATTGTTCGGGTCGAATTGTATTATGTTAGTTGCTCCACACTGAGTAGTGGGTTATGGACTTGCATTTGCTAAAAAAAATGTTTAGCGGTTTTACTCAAACTATTTATTTAGTATTTTGTTATTAAAATTATATTGTAATTATATATTTGGGACTATTATTTTTGAAAAACCTATCTTTGCTAAATTGTTTAATACGGTAAATAAACCGATTAATAATATGAATTTGGGTGGTTTCTGTTTTCCGAGGCTTGTGCGAGATGGGTCGGGCTTCCATAGACGGTTCGCCTTGTACGCCGGTCGCGGTCCCGGAAATGGGTCGTGGCATTATGGGTTTCTCTTGTTTAATCAAAACCTTGTTTAATTTCAACTATGTTTGTTTTTCTGTATTTGATCAGTAAATTATACTTAAATACATGTGGTACATACTTTTATTTGTAGTCGACTGGTAATTTTTGGATTTGTAAAGTTGTAAAATGTATGGTAAAAAAGTAGAGATTTGACATCACTAAAGCTTGACTGGTAATATGTAATTTCTGTATGTCGTCAATAAATTCTCTTTTATTTACATTTCTATGATTAGACTAAATTTATGTTATTTGATTCTGGATATAAGAGAAGGACATACAGAGTTGTTTTGCCTTGAATGCTTGTGAATGTTGGGGATACGAGTTGTGTTTGCATCTTCAATTGTTATCTGCAATAGAACCCTAGTTTTAGCCCCCATCTCCTTGTTATTTTTTTTGAAATTATATTTAGTCACTAAAATATTTGGTAATTACATAGGTTTGTCTCATTTTGTACTTGTTTGTAACTAAGTTGTTCTTGTTTTGTACCTGTTTGTATTTAGTTTGGTCTTGTTTTTGTGTTCATTTTCGTGTGAAAAACTGAGAACAACTCATTCTCATTTTGTACTCATTTTGAATCTAGTAAATGAGTACATTTTGTTCTCGTTTTATACTCATTTTCTATGGTGTGGTCAAACATTTATGGTGCGACCAAAATGTGGTCAAAAAGTCAAATTTTTGCATATCTGTAATTGCATAAAATGATTTGCCATTTTTTTGGAATTTGAACTACACACATTATGGAGCTGGAATTTTAATATGATATTATAGTGCTAATTTAAATGGTGAAACAAAATTATTATGTTGGCCCAAAATGACAATCCAAGAGGGGGGTGTGAATTGGATTTCTAACTTTTAAAACTTGTTTAAAAATATTTTTGCAATTGTCAAAATATTCAAGATAAGTTAAAGTAAAGCAAGAAGAATTTATTCAATTCATACAAATAATAAATATAAAGAGACAAGGGATAGAGAAATCAAATCCAATATGTATAGTGGTTCGACCCTCTTCGCCTACGTCAACTCCTCAAACTTTCCTTTGAGATTTTGAATCCACTATATCTCTTGCTTTAATGGGGGCAAGTTTAAACCTCTACAAACTCTTGCTTCAAAGGTGCAAGATTAAACCAATACAAACTCTTGCTTCAATGGGTGCAAGATTAAATATCTACCAATACAACTCTTATTTTCTTGGCAAACAAGAAAACTATTCCTCTCTTAAATATAAAGATAAGATTGAAAATGAAGAATAAGATCAATAATGAACACTCTCAAGAAATAATAAATTTGCAAGTAAAATTCACTATTGAGAGGTGTGTGAATGATTTGCAAGTTTGAGCATAAGAAAGCTTGATGTTGTTGTAAGATGATTGCAAGTGATGAACAACACTTTCTCTGATGTGTCTTGGATGTATTTATAGTTTTTCAAGTTGATATGGTCATTGGAGGATTGAATATAGTTATTATGAAATAGAGAAGCCCTTCATTTAATGTTTTGAATAGTCTATAACTTGAGTTAGATCTGATTTTACTCGAGTTATCCATTTGAAGAAAACAAGCCTTGATATATGCAACTCAAGTAAGAATAATGGTTAACTCGAGTTAGCCAATTTTTTGACCGTTGGAACCTCGACATTTGAACATTTTGTGTCAGCCTTTTTGCCTCTAAGGATTTACTCAAGTTAGGCAATTGGTTTACTCGAGTTAGAGCTTCATCTTTAAGTTGCTCGATTAATGCATGATGTTGCTCGAGTTAAATTTTCATCTCTGATACTGATAATTGAACAACTCGAGTTAGAGCTTTAGATAACTCGAGTTATATGACCCTTAGACAACTCGAGTTAGAGCTTCTGTTAACTTGAGTTATATGACACTTAGATAACTCGAGTTGCACTTCCTATTACTCTAGTTAGAGCACTTTGCTCTTT
The DNA here is from genome assembly GCA_948243855.1 of Flueggea neowawraea. Classification (NCBI taxonomy): domain Eukaryota; kingdom Viridiplantae; phylum Streptophyta; class Magnoliopsida; order Malpighiales; family Phyllanthaceae; genus Flueggea; species Flueggea neowawraea. Next base: position 2,976 of record CAODLS012153997.1, read on the forward strand.
GTCTCTGGACACTTCTATTGCTCGAGTTAGGCACATTGTTACTTGAGTTAGCTTCCAACGTCTATGCTTAAATACTCATGAATCAAAACCCAATTTTGTTCATCATTAAAACACAAAGGGATATAAATACTAACCACCCTTGGTTCAACATATTATAGTGCACATCACAATAAGCAAAACTAGAATGATACACGATTTATATAATTCAATTTGATGTGCAACAAATAGGTACGAGTTCTTGTCTAACACAAACAGACACTAAAAACGTGATTGGATGGTTTTCAAATAGTAGAATCCTAAGAAATACTTTTAATTTTTCAATGTTGAATAATTATCAAATACTTATAAAACAAAAGAGTTAGAAGTATTTACGAATAAAAAAGATAAATAAAAATATCTAAATTTTTTTTCCCACGTGCGTACATTTTGATGAATAGCTATTCTCTGTAATGGATAGACTTTTGGGTTTGCTAGTATTGGAGGTTTCTGCCGTATAATCAAAACCCTGTTTACATTCAACTATGTTTTTTTTTTGTATTTGATCAGCAAATTATGCATTCAACAGATGTGGTACGTACGTTTATTTGTAGTCGATTGGTAGTTTTTGGATTTGTAAAGTTGTAAAATGTATTGTAAAAAAGTGAAGATTTGACATGACTAAAGCTTGACTAGTAATATGTAATTTCCGTATGTCGTCACTAAACTCGCTTTTATTTACATTTTTATCATTAACTAAATTTATTTTATTTGATTCTGGATAGAAAACACGGATATACAGAGTTGTTTTGTCTTGAATGCTTGTGAATGTTAGGGATACGGGTTGTGTTTGCATGTTTAATTGTTATCTGTAGTAGAACTGTTGGTATATTTCTACAGAATTCAATCAAAACCTTGTTTATAAGCATTAAGTTTGCTAAATTATGATAAGCAATTCTTGGATCAAAATCACTTGTGCTTAATTACAATAAGAAATTATTAGTGTCCCCTGTTCTTTGTTGTAGAATCAAGCTTCCATCAGGTTCTAAGAAGATAATCCTTAGTGGCTGTCGTGCAATGATTAGACAAGTCGCAGGTGCTGCCAGGACTGAGAAGCCCTTTCTCAAGGCTGGAAATGCTTACCACAAATTCAGAGTGAAGAGGAACTACGGGCCAAAAGTATGTGGAGTTGCTATGAACCCAGTTGAGCATCCTCATGGAGGAGGTAACCATCAGCATATTGGTTGTGCACGTGCATTGCACGTTAATATTGTTTTCATAAAAATGTTTTAAAATTTTTTGTAGATTTATAACAATTAGAGACCAATAGTACATTACATAAAACATGATAAATTTAAACCAATTGTCTCTAATAGTAAATACAATATGGAGATAGAGAAGCCCCTTCAGACTTCAATATCTGCTTGCACCAATGCTTCACAGCTCTAATGTTCACCCTCCTGGAGCTCTAATATTCACCCTCGTGTGCTTTAGCCTATACAAGAAATGAAACTCTAATTCAAAAAACAAATTTCAATGACCAAGAATTCAAAAAGAAATATTGAAACTTGCATAATGCTTATTGTCTGAGAGTACCAGAAGTGAACATATCTCTACAAATTTAATATTCCTGTTAGTAGTGTCAACCCAAGAAGTGTATAACTTCATCTATTTTCATGTTTTAGGGTCTTAAGCAGGTGAATTTCACAATAAAATCTCACAAGATCTTCAGGGCTTTAGAGGAAATCATATAGCTTCACTTGATTCCATGCCACTTCAATTCCTTCATATTCATCAAACACTTTATAACTGCAACTACAACAACACAACCACATTCCAAAATTCCAGAACAACGACAGAACCTTTATATAAAAACCTGCAAAAGGATTAAAGCTTCAAATACAATTTGCCGCAAAAGTGAAAGAAAAGAGTCTGTATTCTGTCTTTGAAGCTCCCTTGCCAAAAATTTCATTATACTACACAAAACAAAAACAAAATATTTATTTGGGCGAAATCCATGGCGGTCCCTGAGTTTTGGTATATTGTTCATTCTGGTCCATAAGTTTGAAAATTCGTCGCTCCAGTCCCTTGTTCTTAACTCTGTTAGTTTTTCTTAACGGAAAAGACAAAAAGACAAATTTACCCTCAAACTTAAATTGAAACAAACCAAACCAACCACTTTAATAATCATTCCCTAACCTAACCCAACCCAACTTAACTTAACCCAAAGAACCAACAAACCCATTCAGAAACCCAACATTGACCCACCTACATTCCAAAATAAAAACCAAAATTTTAACCTAACTCTAGATACCCAACCAAACCTACCCATTCCTTCCTCTCTCATGAATCTACAACTCACCACCCCCAAAACCAAAAATCAAATTTTTGGCTTGAAATGACAATCCAAAAGAGAGGGGGGGAGGTGAATTGGATTTTTGACTTTTAAAACTTGTTTAAAAACATTTTTGCAATTATCAAAATATTCAAAATAAGCAAAAGCAAAGTAAGAACAATTTATTTAATTCACACAAATAATAATGTAAAGAGAGAAGAGATAGATAAATCAAATCCGCGATGTATAATGATTCGACCCTCTTAGCCTACGTCCACTCCTTAACCTTTCCCTTGAGAATTTGAATCCACTATGACTCTTGCTTTAGTGGGTGCAAGATTAAACCTCTACAAACTCTTGCTTCAATTGGTGTAAGATTAGACCTCTACAACCTCTTGCTTTAATGTGTGCAAAATTAAACTTCTACCAATACAACGCTTATTTTCTAGACAAATAAGAAAACTATTCCTCTCTAAAATGCAAAGATAAGTTTAATAAGGAAGAACGAAATTAATGAACACTCTCAAGCAACAATGAATTTGCAAGTGTAAAACCCTATTGAGAAGTGTATGAATGATTTGCAAGATTGAGCACAAGAAAGCTTGATGTTATTCTAAGATGATTGCAAGCGGTTAACAACTATTTCTCTGATATGTCTTGAGTGTATTTATAGTTTTCCAAGTCGATATGGTCGTTGGAGGATTGATTGAAGTTGTGAGATAGAACAACCCTTCATTTAATATTCTAACACAAGTCTCTAACCCGAGTTAGCCTTTCATGTAACTCGAGTTATCCATATGAAAATTTTGGGTTCTTGACCTCTAACTCGAGTTATCCATAAATATGATCGTTGGATTGTGTAAAATTTTGCCTCCAAGCTCTAACTCGAGTTATCCAAGTATCTTACTCGAGTTAAGTTTACTCTAGGATATTTAACTCGAGTTAGCCTTCATTTAGCTCGAGTTGCCTAGTTTTTTATCAACTCGAGTTATGCAAGTTCTTACTCGAGTTGTAGCACTTGATCAGCATCTTCTGGGTGATCCTCTTACTCGAGTTGACAACCGTGTAACTCGAGTTGTATAAACCTTCAATAACTTGAGTTGGACTCACGTGTAACTCGAGTTGTATCTTATGTAACTCGAGTTGAATTTTCATGTTGATGGTTTGATTTTTCTTCAACACTTTGGCTTTTCTGGATAGCAATGTTAACTCGAGTTGTGTTCTTCGTTTACTCGAGTTAGGCTAGAATGATCATCCTAAAACACTCAAGTATCAAGCTCAATTTTGTTCATCATCAAAACACAAAAGGATCCAAATGTTAACCACCCTTAGTTCAACACAAATTTAACCCAACACCCAACCTGAACCTACCTATTTCTACTTCATCTCCCATCACCACCTTCCTTGACTCTTTTCCTGCTCTCTCTCTCTCTCTCTCTTCCTCTTAACCACGACCAATTGTCTCTCTCCCTTCTCAACACCACAACTCAGAACCGCTACCACCACCATCACTCTCCTCTCATACTTCGTCACACTCCACCAGATCTTCCACCACCACGCCATTTAATTATCTGATGGAAATCACACATTTTTTAATTGACGATCGTACGTTCATGGCTACTGAAGAAACAAAGTAAGAAATCCATTAACGATTGATTAGTTACATAGTATTCCAGTAAATACGAATACACAATGACAATTCACAAAAAAACAGTCATCTCAAAAAGACACGATTATTGCTCAATATTTTAGAACTCACATGCAATTGAATCAATTGACACCGAAATTTTTGCAAACGAAACACAAACAAGGCAATTATCAAGGCGGAAGTAACACTTTTTTCATTACCTAATTTTCTAAACCTCAAGTCTTACTGAAGGAAACATTGATGGAGTTAAAATCAACATTTTCAAAAACCAATAAATACCCAAATTCCAAATAGTGGTAGGGAATAGAACAACCAAGGCTTGTCCTTATGAGAGGCACAAAGGCTTAAGAGCCTTTAGAAGAGCAGTGACATGCTAATATATCTTACAAATATGATAATCTATCTTAATTACTTTCTTGAGTCTTTGCTCGTTGCTTTAAGTAGTATTTTTTTTATAGTGCTTTTTTCTTATCACATCTCTAAACATGTTCAAATTTCCATTTTTGCTTGCCACTTTAGTTACATATTACGCATAGACAAATTCATAAAATTCAGGAATCTAATTTGATAACATATAATCTCTAATTAGCATTCAACTTAATTCTTTTTTGTTATTTATCGAGTCTAAATTAGTCAATTATAAAAAAATATATAGATATTTACGATACACTCATTTATTTACGATACAAAATGCTTCCATTCGTTAAAAAAAGATGTTTCACTCATAAAAACCGAATAACAAATACGATAAAACGAAGCATACTCTCTTAATTGGAACAATACTTGCATGAAATTTCATTAAAGTCAATTCATAATACCACTATTAATCAATTCATTTTAATTGGATCTTTATAAGTTTTTTCAGTTACAACTTGAAGACTATACCTGCTTCACAGTTCTGTGCGACACCACTTGAATTTGTATCAAATGAAAACAAAATTTTACCTTTCACATTTATTAACTTATCAAAATAGAGCATCATAAATTTTCTTTCACAAAAGAAACTGCAAGATCTTCCACGCAAGAGGGCACAAATTAAATAAAATTGTTTGGGTAGAACCCAATTTTAGCCCATCAAACTCTCACCCAACATCTCTTTAGCCTACCAAACTTTCATTTTTACCTATTAGTCTACTCGACTTTTTAAAGGATTAATTACATTATAAATTTCAATTTGAACCATCAATTACAAACTGACGGTAGTGGATGATTTTTCTTAATTTTTGGCCCAGAATTTTCGTTTTGGATGAATGCATTTCTTAACCATACAGAGTTGGACTTTTTAGTCGTTTCTCTCCTTTATCACTTGTAATCCTAATATCGCAATCCAAAAGATGAGTGAACTGGATTTCTTGCTAAAAGTTAAAACCTTTTTAAAACCTTTTCAATGTTTGCAAATCAAAATAGTAGTTAAATCCAAAACAAAACTACACAAGAATGAAAATAAAAGAGAGTACATGACAGAGAATCAAAGCCCAAATTTATAGTGGTTCGATCATCTTTAACATTCGTTCATTCCTTTAGCTCACTAGACAGTTTTCAATCCACTAATAATTTCCTCACTTTCCAGTGGAGGGAAACCGTTACACCTCTTGTTTTACAGGTTCAAAAACAAGCTTTACACACTTGTTTTCAAGCCAAAACAATAAAACTAATGCTAATTTTCCAAGGCTCATTAGCAAATCTATACTACCATCAAGCTTTAACATCAAAACTTGATTACAAGTGGATTCCCTGAACTAAAATTAAGTTCAAACACCAACCCAATAGCAAATAGAAATACATAAACTCAATTGGCAGGTGAAATAATGAACACAATAAGAGAGAGAAAATCAAGAATCAAAATGACAAAGTTTGGGCACTTTCTCAAGGTTTAAGTTCTTATTACCTTTGGACTGAGCACGCCTATTTATATTCATTCTCCCAAAAATACCAATTGCAAATCCCAATATAGTCATTGTGAAAGAATTGCAATATGTTGATTTTATTGACGGCAGCCCACTACGTTCGAAACATCGGTACTACGTGCGTAGTCCATGATTTCATCAGAGTAGTACACGCAGTAATCTACTTCTACATGCATAGTAAAGCATCCAGTAGCTATTGCTTGAAATAATCCAATAGCAGGCATCTAGTATGCGCATTAATCATCTTTTACGTGCGTAGCTCTTCAATCTTGTGTGCTTTACACAGACCTTCTACGTGCGTTAATGTTTTTCCAAGATCACACCTTTGATTATTCACATCATTGCATTAGAGAATATTCAAATTTAAATTTCTAAGAAGCGTCTCAGATTTTTCATGCAGTCCAAATATTCTCATTTGAATTTGTGATACATTCTAACAAAATTTGTCTCCATCTTAGATTTGGCGTCATCCTTGTAATATCTCGCTAATTCTGATAAGGTTACTGTAGATTTGATCTCGAGTTTGGGGTGTTAATTTGTTGCTTTTGGTGTTCAAAGAGTGTTAACTCAAGTTACCAAAGAGGATAACTCGAGTTATGTAGGGGTTGGATAACTTGAGTTTCCATTGTAACTCGAGTTATGTAGGGGTTGGATTACTCGAGTAAGCCTATGGATATCTCGAATAAGCCATGAACCCAGAGTGATCTCGGGAAATGATAACTCGAGTAATCCAGTGTTTAACTCGAGTTAAAGCCTGTTCGGACAGAAATTCTATAAATACCGCCTACTCGACTCATATGGTTCTTACTCAACTCTCTCACTCTCAAACACTCCAATCCATCTAGAATCCATCTCCATTACTTCTTTTTGCTTCTACATTATCTCTGAGGTAAGATTAAGCTTTCAACCCTTGCATTTCTTCATTTTTGCAAGATTGATCAAACTAGGGTTTGATTTGAATGTTCCTAGGTTTAAATGCATGATGTTTCTGTTAAAATGGGTGTTTGGGGTTGTTAGATCGTGCCATTGGGAGTGTAAGAACACCAATAGATGGCTTGAAATCATAAGAATTGAAGATGATCATAAATGGGTTAGATCAATTCAGTTTGGATTGATTTTGGGTGATTTCGAGTTGTTTTGGTGGAATGGATCTTAGATTCGTGTTCAGAAGGTTGATTAGAGTCAATGTTGATAATTGGTTGCAATTTTTATCAGTGAAATCAAAATTTGTCGAATTTGGAGAATTCTGGGAAAGTGACTTACTCGAGTATGATACTTAGATAACTTGAATAAGCTAGGCCTAGATAACTCGAGTTATGCTTTCCTATAACTCGAGTTATCAAGGTTCTGGATAACTCGAGTAAGGTTTTTTTGTCACTCGAGTTATCCATGGTTCAGAGGGACCAAAGATGTAATTTTTGGTATTTTGTAATTTCTAAGAGTTGGCGGATTAATTTGAAAATTTTGACTTCTGGGAGGACTTATTGGTAATTTTAAGGACTTTGAGGACTAATTAGTAATTTGCCAATTCTCAGGGACTAGTTCGTAATTTTACAAAGGTCGAGGGAGCTAACTGTAATTTTACGTAGATTCCAATTTTTGAGGTTTCAGTGTTAGATCTTCGATCGAGGTAGGTCTTTCGTTGTTGGACGAGTGTTTGATTCTACATTCGCATATCATGCATTCGGTACTACCACATTACCCATATTCCGTTTTGATATTTATTATGTTTGTATTTGTTTCAGCTTCATGTCCCTGCCAGAGCGATCAGCTACCTATTAGTGGTGCTTGGTTGGATCCTTAGATTCGGATACCAGGTAAGTGAAATGACAGCTTCAGACACATAGGTCGTGTCTCCTAAATTCTATGTTTTTGCTGTGATCGACATTTCTATGAAAATAGAATAATAATGGCTTGGCTAATTAATAATCTGGATTATGTGATTATTAATGTTGGTTTCGTTTTCGACAAATAATATTTATACGGTATATAAATATTTTTTGCAAATTAATTTGGTTTCTGATATTGAATATTTATATAAGATATATAAATATTCCTTGTAAAATGATTTTACTTGGCATGTGCTGATATATATATATATATATATATATCGCTATAAGGGACCTGTGACCTTTGGTATACCAATGCGCAGTCAAGACCCAGTTACCAGGATTTATGGTAGTCGTGTATTCGGCCAAATGCACGTACTCAGTATCAGTTTGGTGATTGAGTTCACCCTTATTATTTATATCTATAAGTCAGTTTTAGGTCCCATATTTGCTTTTAGATTTACGATATATGTATATATATTACGTATGTTTTTGCCTGTTGTTTGTTTTGGTTTCGAACTACTATTTTGTATTAGCATGTATACATATATACACTTATACCTGCATGCGATATTTTTAAAATGTTTTCAAAATAGTTTTTGTGAGGTCTGATGCCACTGTAGAGTGTTGTTTCCTCACTAAGGATTCTTATCCATTTTATTCTGTTTCTTGTCCATTTTCTTTGTCTTACTTCTTAAGTTATCTTTTGGCATTCGACAATCGTCTGACATCTTATATGTAGTGAGGTGTTCCATTGAAAGTAAGTGCCCTCTTAGTTTGGGCTCCTTTTGTTTTTTATTAGAGCTCTACACCAGAATGTTGTTGGGTTACCGGGTCGTATTTTGTCTTTTGGATTTATACTTATTTTTTATTATATTTTCATACTCAGTTGATATTGTGATTTGTTTTATATAACTTATTATATATACAAATGATTTTAGTATAAAGTGTTTTATATTTTATAAATGTTTTGATAACGGTTTTAATCGAATAAGTTGGATAGAATGTCTGATTCCGAGTCTTGTATGAGATGGGTCGGGCTCCCACAAACAGTCTGTCTTGCACACCGGTCATGGTCCAGAAACGGATAGTGAAAATCCTCGTTTACGTTGCACGCCTTGGATCTGCATTTCTTTGCCTCAGATCTAGTTTGTTTTGGTGGCATAAGAGAGAGAGAACGAAGAGGGCAGGACGACGCCTAGTGGCTAAAGTTTTGAAGTTTCTGTCTAGTTTACGACAAAAGAAGCTAGTGGCTAGGTTTTCAAATTTAGGGTAGCAAGGCTAGAGTTTAGAAACCCTAGCTGCTCCTTTTCAAGTCTAGGGTTTTCTAGAACAAACAAATTTTCTTTTACTTTTCCATAAGTTTTCAAAAATCTATCTATTTTTTAGATAATAAAATATTTTTAAAAGGTTTATTTTAAAAAAGTTATTTAAATTTTTTAAAAAAATTATTTGAGATTTATTACGAGTTTTTTAAGTTTTTGAAAAGTTTAAAAAAGTTTTGAAAAATTTTATTTAAAGTTTATTTGAAATTATTTTAAATTTTTATTTTAAAAATTTTGAAAACAAGTTTATATAAAGTTTACATTAAGTTTATTCGAAGTGTTTTTAAGGTTTTTCAAAACAATGTAAAATTTTTAAAAAGTTTATTTAATGTTTTTTAATTTTCAAAAAAATGATATAATTTGTTTTTTAAAAAAATTATTAGGCGTTTTATGAGTTTTTGAAAAGTTTAAAAAGTTTTTAGAAAATTGATTAAAATTTTATCTGAAATTAATTTTTTATTTTTATTTTTAGTTTTAGAAAAGTTTATATAATATTTATTATAGGTTAATTTTTAAGAAAAAATATAAACATAAAAACTGAAAAATTAGAAAAATAAACTAATAATAAAATAAATTATGTACTAAATAAAAATTTCAAAAAATTTTATTTAAGGTTTATTTTTGTTAATATTTATGTTCAGTTAAAAGTGTTTGAAAGGGTATTAAAATTTTATTTTAAATTGGTTCTTAAAAATTTAAAACGAAAAACTTAAAAAAAGAAAAAATAAACTAGAAAAAAAGGAAAAATGAAAAATTTTAAAAATAAAAAAATAATAAATGATTTTTTTGGTATCCATCTGATTTTTGTGTGGAATAAGAAACACTAGCGTCCAGAGGAGAAAAAGACAAAAGGGTCATGTTTGTAATAAAATTTCCTAACAGCAAGTTTTGTAATTGGCCCTTATTTCCATTGGTGTCCATCTGATTTTATTACTAGAAAAAAAGGAAAAATTAACAAATTTTAAAAATAAAAAAATAACAAATGATTTTTTCTGGTATTCATTTAATCCCCGAATGGAATTCGAGACGTTTGTAATAAAACTTCCTGATGTGGGTTTTGTAATCGGCCCTTATTAGGCGTGGTGAAGAAAACGGCCCATTTTGTGATCCACTATACGGTGCTGTTCTGATGACCTTCAAAAACCCTATTGCACTCATCTTCCCAATCAACTCACACCGCTCCCTGATCTCCACATAAAGTGCTCAGAACCCCTAACTCCTACATCAACCCATTTTCCTCTGCAACTTTGCCGTCAAGCGAAAGTTCACAACCTGTTGCGGCTGAAATGGGTCGTGTAATCCGAGCTCAAAGTAAGGGTGCCGGATCTGTCTTCAAATCCCACACCCACCACCGCAAGGGTCCCGCCAGATTCCGTTCCCTCGACTTCGGCGAGCGTAATGGGTACCTGAAGGGTGTTGTCACGGACATCATCCATGACCCGGGTCGAGGCGCCCCGTTAGCTCGTGTAACTTTCCGTCATCCTTGCCGTTATCGGAAGCAGAAGGAATTGTTCATTGCCGCCGAAGGTATTTATACTGGGCAGTTCGTTTATTGTGGTAAGAAAGCCACTCTCGTTGTTGGAAATGTCTTGCCCGTTAGATCGATTCCCGAAGGAGCTGTCGTCTGCAACGTTGAGCATCACGTTGGCGATCGTGGTGTTCTCGCTAGGAGTTCCGGTGACTATGCCATTGTCATCAGTCACAATCCTGATAACGACACCACTAGGTTTGCTTTTCTCTCTGCTATAATCTCTGATTTTTTGTTGTTTTCTGGGAAATGAAGTTTAGGCTTTGATTCTTGTATTATGATATGGTTCTGATGAATAATTGTTCTCTGTAATGCATATGCATTTGGGTTTGCTAGTATCGTTGATTTCTCCTGTTTAATCAAAACGTTATTTATTCTTCTAATTTTGCCCTATTTTTGTTAGATTTTAAATCCATTATTTTCATGTCTGTAAACACTGTTGAGCTGGATTTGATTTATTTTTCTAGACATTATTTTTAATTTTTTATCTGGTTTGAGCTAGATTATGATGACAAACATCATTTTGGCTGTTTGATTGATGAAAACCTTACTGCTTGATTATGATGACAAACAACTTCATTTTGGCAGTTTAATTGATGAAAACCTTACTGTTTGATTATGATGAAAAACCACTTGGGATCTGAAAAAAATTATCTGTGTAAGCATTACCTGTGATAAATTATGATAAGAAAGCTTAATGTCCATTGTTCTTTATTGTAGAATCAAGCTTCCATCGGGTGCGAAGAAGATCATTCCGAGCGGCTGCCGTGCAATGATCTGACAAGTTGCAGGTGGTGGTAGGACCGAGAAGCCCCTCCTCAAGGCTGGTAACTCTTACCATAAGGTCAGAGTGAAAAGGAACTGCTGGCCCAAGGTACGTGGTGTTGCTATGAACCCAGTTGAACATCCTCACGGAGGAGGTAACCACCAGCACATTGGTCATGCAAGCACTGTGAGACGTGATGCTCCTCCTGGCCAGAAGGTTGGTCTTATTGCTGCCAGGAGAACTGGTCGTCTTAGAGGGCAAGCTGCTGCAACTGCTGCCAAGGCCGATAAGGCTTAGGTGTTTTTGTTTAGTTGTTTTCCTGGGAAATTCTCTGCCTAATATAGTATCTGAGGACAATTTATTATGTTTTGTAGTGGCTTATTTGTTAAAATGTTTGAGTTTATCATGTTTTTGTTTACGACTTGCCTTGAGAAAATGATAACTTTATGCTTATATTGGGTTTTTTGTTTATCTTAATTGCATTTGAATTTATCTTTGTTAACTTTCGTTGACATTGAATTGATGTGTTAAAACATTTGTTGTGCGAACATTTTTTGCAGTAGTGAGTTATGCACTAGCCAAGTATTAATCTTCATCGTAATCTGATATGCCAGAGCTTTTCTTGAGTTTGTGTTGTGCATGGTTTGTGACTGGAGTAACGAGGCCAATGCGTGGTCGATGCCATGTACTTGTGTGTAGCATTTAGGATTGGCTCTATTGTGCAGCTCATTGGAGCTTCAAAGATTGGATTTAATCGAAGTTGATGTGACCATCTCGTCATCTTCTTGTTGATGCGAAACTAATGTCCTAATTTCCATGTTAGATTAGCATCAAATAATCACAGCCACCATCTGTTTATCGAAATTTCCTTTTCAAACTGCATTGGGTTTTCTGTTTATCTTAACTGCATTTAAATTTATCTTTGTTAACTTTTATTAAATTCGGATAATCCCCTTGGTGGTTCGCAACCCCCGTCAACTCCATTTTGGCCAAAACCTGCCACGGCTGCTGAAAGTGAAAAGCCATTTGTTGAGTATATTGCAAAACTATCCAATGTTGTTGATTTAATATTGGTTTTGTTCTGTATATACTCTTAAGTTTATTTAGTACATTATGGAAACTTAAAATAAAACATTTATTGTCTTATTCCATCTTATGTTAGATCACTTCGGTAATATAGGTATATTGCATAGGATAATTTTAGTACCATGTATTGTGAATTATGTTTTTTATTAAAAGATATTTTTAAATAAATAGTCAAATAATAAAATTTATGTGTTTTATTTTTTGTTGAGTATATTGCAAAACTAACCTCTCTTCAAAACTACGTGAATAAACTATAATTTTGCTTTAAACAAACTACATACTTAAATAAAAAAATTTCGAAAAAATGGAACCTTAACAAAAGGCCTAATACATGTGACCCTCCTGAACTTGTATTGAAGTTGCAATTTCCTCCTTGAACTTCGCGAACGCATACGAAACCCCTTCAACTTGCAAAAATAACTCTTGTTACCCTCAAACTTTGAAAATATGACCGTTTAACACCAAATGTGATGACGTGGCAGGGACACCATTTGACGCGTTGGGAGGTGCATGTGATGTTGAGTGTGGCTGATGTGGCACCAACTGTTTTGCTAGGTCATGCTCACCACATCACTAATATGCCACGTCACACAAGTCTCTCACAATCCCTAAAATCACAAAAATTCATCGTCATCTTCAGATCGACTTTGTCTTCCTCTTTCTTCCTCACAATCCCTAAGATCACTATTTCTTCCTCTCATAATCAAATCACCTCTGTCGCCCGCTCTCCTCCTTTTCACAAACAATAAAGTTTTATAATCTTAACCTATCATATCCTATCATATACCAAATTTTAATTACTAACTTATCATATTCTATTCCATTAAACTTCTAAACGAACCATAGAATTCATTTATTGCTGATAATTAAAAGTGGTAAGTACACCATACACCGACAATACTTTACAATATTATTTTGTACGGACAACTTTTGCATATTACAAATTCCCTTTTCAATATTTTCAGATTCACACATATTTATTTTTAAATTCATAAATATATATTTTCAAATTTACGGATTTCATGACCCGCTTCGGACCATAACCAGCGAACAAGGTAAACCATCTATGAGAGTCCGACCCATCTTGCACAAGTCTCGGAGAACATAACTTATACCCGAAATATGTTGCAAACAAATTTTAAAACCATTTAATTCATATAACTAACTAGAAATTCAAATTTCTTTAAAGCATAAATTTTTTCATAACAATAAATATTTCTAAATAATAAAAACGTATTAAATGCCAAATAAGCATACAAAAACATGCACCCACATGTATCCCAGTGTGGAGTGACTAACAAAATAACTATCGGGGCCCGAACAAAAAGACACTGACTACAACTTTAACTTCAAGATACCTCACTGAGTATTGGATGTCGAAAGTCGCAATCAGCCAAAATCATTTGAGATGTAAAAATAAACATGGGCAAAACAAAAAGAAATGGGGTAAGAACCCAGTGAGGGATAACACTACAGAGCACCTCATACGTGCCTCACAAAGACTATTTTGAAAATAGTTCGAAAATATTACATGCAAATATAGCCAAATATACATATGTGTATACACACTATATATAGGTAATAGTATTTTCTAAAAAAATCCATTTTGAAAACATTTACAGACAAAACATACATCATGCACGCATACATCAAACAACATTTTCAAATTTTATTAAGACTAGTACACTTTCAACAATAAAGTAAATCCTTTGGAAATCTTTTAGTTTATCAAAAGTTTCAAAAAAAAAGAACAAAGTCCAAAAGCCCTTTTAAGCCTTACTGAAAGTTTCATAATAGAAATCAAAAATCCCTTTAACTTATTAGAAATTCCAGAATCAAAGGGTTTGCCACGTATGCATGATAATAATAATAGTAGTTGCAAAAATATAATATCGTGGATAAGGGACCAAACAATGATATAAGTATAATAGGTGGTCTTCACCACAAACCCAAGTGTATAATAGTCGTGGTCTTTACCACTAATAAAAAACAAATCATATGTTGGGCCGGAACACATGGCTACTGACATCCCTAATAGGTGGGCCTTCATAAAGTATTGATATACCAAAGGTTTTATTTACCCTACATAGCAGAGGCATTCGAAAACATATATCGTATTATTAATTTGAAAGCAAACAGTTATGCAACATAGCATATCAAAAACAAAGGGAGATATATATATATATATATATATATATATCAGAGTTCAAAAATGAATTACAAATTATTAAAGTCACATAACCAATTTAGTAGAAAAATATTCAAAAATTCAGACAAAATACTTGTTTACAAAAATGTATTAAAATCCCAAAATGGAGAATCTATTATAGGAATTACAATAGATATCAAAACATAATATTTTTTCAAAAATCATGAATATAATAATTCCTAAGCTGAATTTTCATCGCAGAGGTTTTTAGGTATGTCAGATTTTATGGTTATCAATCCTTTAGTTACTCTGGATTACATGCAAAGGTCGGACACATTAAAAACATATAATTTTAGAAGACACAATCTATGTGTCTGAAGCTGTCATCCACTCACCTGGATATCCAAGCTCGATGGCCTAGCCACACACCACCGTTGGCTGGCTAACCTTGCTGACCGAAATACAAAGCTAAAACAATTATCAAAGCAGAGTCAAAGGTATGATGCTGGTACTGTGGCGGTACCAAAATGTATAAAAATGCAAATGTACTTTGAAAAATTACGATTCAATTCTCAAAATATTTCAAATTTAATAATGAATCCCTATCACTCCAAAAATCATTAATTAATCCTCAAAATCCAAAAAATATATAATTTAATTCTCCAAATATACAAAATCTTATTTTAGTCCTAAAATATACAATATCACTTTTAGTCCTCCAATGGAAAATTATTCAAATAGTCCAACTTCCTATTCAACTGATAGAAATCGAATCCAAACACTCACGTTGGTCAATATTAACTTCCTAAGCATGATTCCAACCTCCATTTCAACAAATAAACACAAAATCACTAAGAAAAATCAATTTCAGTTTTGGATTTCTATGGCACCATTAACAAACAACATCAATTCTTCAATTCCCACTTTGATTCATGTTTCCCTAAGTCCCACATACCTAAATCTAACAAAAAACAATATCTAATCTAGCCTAGAATTCAAGCAAAACCAAACCCTAGCCTTAAATTCATCCTCCACATAACACCCAATAAACCCACATAATTTAATCATGAAAGAAAGAAAGAAAAGAGAAAGCTTAAAAATCGAAGAAAAGGCAAGAAAAGGGAGTGAGGGACGGATTGGAGAGAAAATGGGATGAGTTTTGGTGAAATTTAGAGTGAAATGAACAAGAGAGAGAGAAGAACCGACCTGGTGTAATACCCCGCCTGTTTCAATTAGGATTCTCGTAGCCTTCTGATTTTGTTTGATTTGATCTTTAGGATAATTGGAGTATTGATTGATGATCATTGGGGTTCAATGGTGATTTGGTGTTTGATGTTGGTTAACGGATGTATTTTCGAGGGTTTAGGTGTTATGGAACCGAGAATGGTTCAGGACAAGTTTGGAAGCATGAAATGTCAAGTAGGTGGGCATAAATGCTTATAACGTACATTGGGAAGAGGTGCAATGTACGTTGTCTGGGCGTAGCATGATCAACGTACGCTGATGTGGTATAACGTACGTTAATTACCCATAACATACGTTAGACCTTATACAACGTACGTTATGGTGTATTTCTTCGCATCATAAGCCTCTGGAACGTACGTTTTGGCTTTGGGGGACGTACGTTGTGACCTTATAACGTTTGTTGCACAAATAAATGATGTACGTTGCTTTGTAAAAATATTGAAACAGTGCGTTTTGATCCAACAGAGCTTATAACCCTCAAAACCCGACCCCTTCATCATTTTCACTCAACTCAAATATCTCTCAAACACGTCTGGAGCTCTTTTCCATTGCTTCCTTTCAAATCTTTGAGGTATGAACACGTCCTTAACCATTTCTTTTCTTCTATTTTTGCATTAAATCATGTTTTGATTCATGGGTTTAGTGGGTGACGGTTTTGAAGATTTAGCTTGATTCTAGTTGTTTTTCATGAAATGGATGTTAGAGGATGTTAGATTAATGATAGAATAAGGCTAGAAACATCTACATTGAGCTTAAAATCATGAGATTTTATGTTGTTTGAAAATGGGTTAGGGTTTTGGACGGTTTTGGATGATTTTGAGTTTGTTTGACGAAATTGTTGATGGATTAGTGTTTCTAAGGTTGAGATTGACCAATGTGGGTGTTTGGTTACATCGGGTATCGATCGAATTGTGTTTTCGATATTTTTAAGAATAACTTTTGGTCTCTCATCAAGTTTTTTAAATTTCTAGAAAGTGAAGTTTAGATTTGAAATTTCTGAAAACTGAGGAATGAATTTGAAATTTTAGAAACTTAAGGCATGCATTTGTAATTTTCAAAAACTTTGGTTCAAATTTGTAATTTCAAGGAAATTGAGTATAGTTTTGTAATTTCTGAGAGTTTGAGGACTCATTTGGAAATTCTGAATACTTAGAGGACTCAATTATAATTTTAAAAAATTTTGAGGACTGTTTTGTAATTTTACGTGGACTTGGACTAGTTGGTTATTTTACAAAAGTTTGGGGGACCAAAGTGTAATTTTACACCGATGTGTAATATTTGATTTATTATGTTAGGCTTTGGTTCAAAAAGGATTTTTGGCCTTTATTCTAGCGTTTGAGTATGCATATGCATTTTCAAGCATTTCGATACGACCATAGTATCAGTACCATACTTTGTTCTATTTCTAATCTACTTTGTTTCTAATATCTTTATTTCACCTTCTTGTTCCTATCAATGTGATCAGCCGCCCGTCAGTGGTGCCTGACCGTTAGAGCTTGGACATCCAGGTGAATGGATAAAAGTTCCAGACACATAGGTTGTATCTCAAAACTCCTATTGCTTTTGTTATGTTAGACATATATTTTTGAAAATTGAACTAATCTGAGGATTGATTAATTTAATAATCTGATTATATGATTTAATAATTAGTATTCTATTTTGAAATTTGATATATACGTATTATATATTCTCTCTCTGTTTTTTATGTTGATATGCATGCCCTTGCTTTTATACTATATTAGTATAGTTTTGCTAATGATATGGGACGCCTATGCTACGGGGTATGTAGCATTTGGTATACTAATATTTGTGAAGACTCAGTTACCAGTATAGGTGGTAATACTTAGTTACCAGGTAGGTGGTAACCTGTGTGTAGCGCAACACACATGATTTTCTCTAGTGGCGGAGTCCGCATCACCTCTAACTTGGTGCTATATGCATGCCTTTGCTTTGATCCCATATTGCGTACACTCTGATTTTGACACTGGTATTATATTTATTATGCTTGCATGCATGCTATTTGATTTGGTTACGAACGTTTTGAAATGGTTTTGAACGCTATTATGTATTAGCGTGTATATGTATGTATATAATCACTTATACTACATGTGGTATTTTCGAAGTGTTTTCAAAACAGTCTTTGTGAGGCATGTATGAGGCATTCTGGAGTGTAATTCATCACTGGGTTCTCACCCCCTTTATTTTATTTTTCTGTATATTTTTGGGTTTTAATCTTCCAAGTGATACCTTTGTTCTTGGCGGCTTATCGACATCCAGATACTCAGTGAGGAGTCGTTTGGTTTGATTAGCGAGGCCTTTGGTTGGACTCATTCTGCTTTGTTTTAAAGCTCCATACCAATAGACTGTTGGGTTATTGGGTATAAGTCTGTACTTGATTTTTGGTTAAATTATTCTTATTATTTTACAGCCACATTTGATTTAGTAATCTATAAATTGTTTCAATGAAAATATTTTATTATACATATGAATGGTTTTAATATTGTATAAATTTGTTTAATAAATGCTTTGAAATGAACAAATGGGTAGTATTTCTGAATCTTTGAGGCTTGTATAAGATGGGTTGGGATCCTTTAGACGGTTTGTCTCGTACGCCTGTTATGGTTTGGAAATAGGTCGTGATACCTGGGTTTTTTAAAAAAAGGTGCAGGTGCAACAACCAAAACCAACCCAACTGACCAGCTAAATCAAAACCAATAGCCAAAATCGAACCGAACTAGTTAAACCCAATCGAACCAGTCAAAACCCAACAGACCAAAATCAAACCAGCCTACAAAACAAACCCAACAGAACCAATCCATAGAAAGAGTCCAACCAAACCCACTAATCAATTTTTAGAAACCCCCAAAACCCAAACCATTTCACAAAAAAATAAACCAAGCTAACTCAGTAGGACTCAACCAAACCAGTCAAACCAATGAACCGAACTAGTGGATAACCAAATAGAAACTCGCTTTTTTTTTCTCTTTTTTTTTTTTAAAATACCATCAAGATCAAAAAATTTAATTCACTCCAAAATATTCATCATCTAACATCCAAGTGTCATCAATAAATCAAAAATCAAATCGAATTTAAATGGAGTGTTACCACAGACTCTTGTTTATATGTTTTTGAAATATTATTGCAATATTGTTGGCGTTGTTCTGTATTTTTTAGGGTGCTTTATTTATATGTTGTATATATGTTATTTATATTTGTTTATATGTTATCTATATATTGTATATATGTTATTTATAAACAACATTCAATCAATTTCGATTAGGATATAAACATAAAACAATATATAAATAAAATATTAATAAGACACTTATAACTTTGAGTTTTAAAATAAGGTATAACTTATAAACAACATATAAAAAAATATAAACAGCATATAAACAAGTTCTAAATAAATTTTAAAAAAGTCTGAATTTTAAACAATATTTATACAAATATAAATAATATATAAATAAATTCTAGACAGGTTTTAAAAAAGTCTAAAATATAAACAGATTTTAAACAAAACCTAAACAAATTTTAAGCTAATCTGTCAAAATGTAAATTAAAAAATTTGTAAAGAATAACGTGTAATTTAAAAAAATTGTCAAAATGTTGAAAATTCGGATGCTAAATTAGTAATATCAATTTTTGGTATGCTATTTATGTAAAAAGACACTCATACACCTTTTCTAATTTTATTTATACAGAAAGACACTTTCAACTTCTTTTAAAAAACGACATTTAACCAAACTAATCCGACTTTTAAAATCTCTCTCTCTCTCTCTCTCTCTCCCCTCAAAACCGTATCTTCTTTCCTCACAGCCATATTTCTCCTTTCTTAGCTTTAATTCGAAATTCTTGCTACCTCCGTGTTTCAAGCAAAAAAATCATCATGGATGGGTTTTCTCAATATTTTTAAGTCCACTTCCCTCCCAGTTAGCTTACTTCGTGACAGAAAACATATATCAAGTATATCCAAATTATATTGTTGTTGTCTCTCTCTTTTCTTTTCTTTTTTCGAATTCTCAGGTGGTTTGGCTTTGATTTTGCAATTTCATTTGGGTATCTTGGAGGATGAGACATTTCAAATTTATGGGTGAGTTCTTAGTGCTCCATATGCTAGGGTTTTTGGTTTAGGCAAATCAATTGCATGGTTTTATTTGGGTTTTATTTTTTTTTTCTTTTGGGTTGGATTCTTTCTTCTTCTTTTTTTGTTGATGTCGTATTTTTTGAAAGCAGGGCAGTGTTGGGTTCGGTTTTAATTTACTGTTTCTGAGACTATGGTATGCGATGACATGATGAGGAAGCATGGTGTTGGATCTCCTCCAGCTAGAAAGAAGGTTAGTGTTCCGGGGCTATTGGTGAAGAAGAAGAAAATTCAAATATCAGAACCTGAAGAAGTGATTCATATCGTTGAGGGGAAGAAGTTTAAGGTGGTGCTTTAAGATTTAAGTTATTATTTAGCATATATTTTTGGGATATGTTTGACATATTATTATTCTATTTGGATTGTTGCAGCCGTGAGAATGTTTGGTTCAACCTGGAAATCATTTTGTCGGGAAGCTTGGTTTGCATGTAAAGGTTGGTGTAATTGATACCATTAAGGAGAAGTTGACCCCTACTCAATTGAAAGGTTTTAGGAATACATGTTTTGATTACTTCCTCGACATGCAATCTTTTGTTTTCACAATCAGTTATTGCATTCATTGATTCTTACGGAGGTGTACAATGGCAATAAATGTGAGTTTTGGGTTAACATTAGTGGGAGGCGTTTGAGATTTGGGATTGATGAGTTTGCACTTATTACTGGCTTGAAATGTACTGGTGATTTTGATAAGTCCAGACTTAGAGGTGTTAGGGGGCTAATTGCAGATACGGGTGTAATCGAGCCGAGCCGAGCTTTGGAGTGCTCAAGCTCGGCTCGACTAAAATTTTTCGAGCTCGGGTTTGAACTCAAAGCTCATCCTCGAGCTCAAAATCTTGTTCAAGTTTGGCTCGTTACAAGGCTTGCGAGCTCACGAGCTTGTTCGCGAGTTTTTCGAGCTCGGCTCAACAAAGACGAATATAAAATCATAAACGAGATTTCAAGTTTAAATTAGACAAAAGTTCTGTAAACAATACATTTAAATTTAGATTTGTTCAATAAAATCATGTTGAACTTGCAGTTGAACAAAAAACTATTAGAAGCTTCAATTGTTTCACAAATTCAATATAATATTGGACCTTATGTGAGCATACTTGTACTTTTATAGGTATAGTCGATTAATATAATCTTACACTTTTATTGATGTAGCTCAAATATTAAATAATATTTCAGACATAAGTTTTTTTTCCATAATTTAGTTTAAAACATATATACATTTATATATACATATACACATGTATATATATAAACTACAACTGAGTTTGTTCACGATTATTATTCATAAACATATAAACGAGCATGTTCGCGAGCTTTTCTAACCGAATTTTTGGGTATTCAAGCTCGGCTCATTTATTGATTCAAGTTTAAAATCTTGTTCAAGCTCGGTTCATTTATTAACGAGCTGAGTCATAAACGAGTTTTTATCGAACCGAATGTCGAGTAACTCGCGAGTAGCTTTGGCTCATTTACAAAAGCAGACCTTCCGTACCCCAAAATCTATCATTTCCTTTGTATGAAAAGAAAATTTTAAAATTTTTTTACTCCCTTCATTTCATAAAAATTATCATACTTTTTATATAAAAATTTAAAAACTAATAAATAAGATGTCATTTTTACTTTTATATCCTTATTAATATAATAAATATGATTAAAATCTTGTTGGATACTTCCTCTATTTTACAATATATGCTTTTTAAGATTTTGATAGATATATTAAGAAAATAATTATTAAATTAATTATAGTGATAATTTATTATATTAACCTTATATATTCTTGTGGAACAACTTAAATATAGTTATTCAAAGTCAATTTAATATAAAAACAAATATGGAACAAAATAATAAAAAAAAAATTGATTTTATAAAATGTCACTTATTTTGATAAAAAAATAATTTATCTAAAAAAATATATATTGTGAAATAGAAGGAGTAGAAAAAGTTTTCATCCATTAATGAGAGCTAAAAATAAAAAATAGAATAAAAAAATAATTTATTTAAAAAGGTGACAATCCTTTCAGACATTGTAAAAAGAAATAGTGAATAATTTTGTGGGATGGAGAGAGTAATTAATTACCTGAATTGACATGTATATGGAAGCTTGGAGTTGATAGATTTGGCAGGCATATACTTGAAAAGAGATTGAGCAGGATTATCGGGAAGCTTCAGCTTTCTCTTCCGAGTTGTAGTAACCAGGACTTGAACCACACTAGTAATAGGACTCCCTTCAGGCTTCACCTTAACAAAAAGCTTAGAACCCGAGAAGAAAAGTAAACAAGACAGCAGCATCAAGCAAGCAGGAATGCCCAAACCAATAGCCCAACTCACATTCGATTGAATGTAGACAATGAATGTGACCGATATCATCACAGCAAATGTGAATGTGAAATAGTACCAATTGAAGAAACTATTAATACCCTTCTTGCCGGATTCTGTTTTGGGATCGAATTGATCAGCTCCAAAAGCCAGGTTACATGGCCGAATCCCTCCGGCTCCTATGACCAGAAACCCGAACCCACTTAGCAGAACCGCTAGTTGCCATGGTGTGGGGCTTATGCATGTTGATGATTCGGTTTGTGAACATTTTGGTGGGTGCAGTTTGGAGATCGCTGCTGTGAGGGTTAACACTGTCATCCCCTGAAAAGAAAATGGAGAAAAAATTTAAACAAAAAATTCTGGTGATCAGAACTGTTTTATTCTTTGTTGATGTTTTTATTGGTTTTACTACTCGATAACTAATACATGAGGGGAGAATGAAACAATGTTCTTTGACCAAGGGCTGTTCAATCATAGAATTGCAGTTATAATTTTCATTAGGAAAGGATTAATAAATCGAATAATTGGTGACTTAACTTTGGATTTTTTTTTTGGCATTTAAATTAGGCCATTTAATATTATTACGAAGTAGTCACTTTTTTCCACCTCTTTTTTTTTTTCTGGACCTTAGTTTTGAAGAGATCAATGAATTTTGGAATATTATTCCCCATCATCAGCACTCTCTTACTAAAAAATGGTCAACTAATGAGGGTGAGTAGCTTGAAATAAAATCAAAGTCATATCACTCAGTGTAGTTAGAATTTTAGTTACATAGAGGCTGAAAAGAAAATAAAATACCATGAAATTTTAAAAATAAGAGACTTAGGAAATAAAAAAAATGAAAAATTTATTCATAAAAAAATAAAATTTTTCATTATTTTTATTTTATTTAAAAAAATAAAAATAAAATAAAAAAATAAAAAATTATTTTTTCAACTAAATATAATCTAACTCCCATGAAAAATTAGGAAGTTTTGCATAATCAATCAAAAGCATTTCTCTACTTTCTAGGAAGTATTCTCTTTCACTGACACCCTCTTTTGTTAACATCCAATCAAGTAAATCCGAAGTTTGTGATCAATACTGTTCATATCGAACTCTAATCTACCGCAGCAAAGTGCTGTGCGCAGCGGAGGATATGCTTTTGGTAGTTGAAGCAGAAGTGTCAAACATTCTGTATTTTGCTAAGCTTAAAAATAATTAATTGAGAAAGATTATAGTAGTACCAAAAGAGAGCAGATGGAAGCAAAGGCAAGAGTCTTATAACGTCCAAAGTAGGTATCAGAAAGGAAAGCACCCAACAATGGTGCAACATTTGATGTCCCATTGAACACATTGATGAATGTTGCTGCTGTTATGCTCTTCATGTTAAATACCGTTGTTAGATAAACCAGTAGATTTGATAGAGTCCCAATTGTTCCTAGCTTCTCAAACGCCTCATTGCCTGCAACAATTTTAATTAATTTCAAATTCAAGATCACAAAATGATAGATCGTAATATTAATGAGCTACAAGTTTATAAGTAATTATGAAAATTTTATGTGCCTGCCTTTATTATATTTTATAGTAAATAATATAAGTAAATTAGGAACAAATACATAAATTAAAAAAAATATTTAGTAAAAGATAACATTTTTTCACAATTCAATATATGTAAAACAAACACCATCAAATGTAATAAAACTAAAATAAATTACTATTGGACTTATAACTCATTAGTACTCACTTAATTTTTATTACCAAAAGTCACAAGTTTAATTTTTTACGGGACAAATAAAACAACTTATAAAAAAAACTAAAACAAACTATAAATATAGAGATAAATGGATACCAACAATGAATGGCATGGCTTTAACTCCTCTGTAGTTGATATTCTCATTTTTTGACTCGGTGGTTTCTCCCATCTCTAGTTTGTGTTGTGTTGATGATTTGGGTTTTCAAGGGGTCTGTATTTATAATATGTGAATATGAGACCAAGTGATAATATGGTGACGTCGAGTGGAAATTTTTTGCAGAAATATATATAAGATTATTCGTAATCTACGGTCTCTGAAATCATTCTGTAAGAAGCTTGCTTAACGTTTTTATTATTATTTTATTAAAGTTCTCAGTTCTTAACCTCTCAACTTTTTTATCCGTAATACATTGGTTACTTCAAGAGTTTCTCGATACGCCTACTCAATTTTCTACTAAACACAATTTTATTTTAATCTCGTTAGAGTAAATCTAACCGTTGGATCAAAACGATCCAAAGAACAAATTTAGATTTTTTTTTAAAAAAAATAAATTTTCAAGCTCAGGGCCAATAGACTCCGCATCTAACAATATAACCCGTCCTCCTACCAATTTGGGACGCAATAACGCGTTCCTATTTAGAGGCTGTTCGTAGCCTCGTTGGGGACAGTCTAGAAGTCAATGAACATATATGGAGAGAAAATACTGCACGTGTCAGTAATTGATTATTTGGAAAATCTGGACTGATAATAATTGAAATATTGGATCTATCCAGGGTTGGGACTGACAAGTGACAGCACTTGATCTGTCTGACAATGTGGTCCATTGATGGTTCCATCGGACATCATAAGCCACGCAACTGAAAGATGGTGGTGAAACACTACGGATTGCTACACTACACATGCAAATGAGAGGTTAATAGCATTTTGGTTGTTTGTTCCGGTAGATTTGGTAAATTTTTGTTAGATTTGAATTTAATAGATTGTACAATTAAATAATAGAGAGAGTGATGTATCTTCTTAAACATCGATTTGGTAAATTGAAAACTTTTTACACTAAACAAATACACCTATGCTAGTGTATCGCTTGTATCATAATATTTCAAATTTAGTGAAAATTATTTGTTGTGTCATTGTTATCAGCAATTAGTCTATCCCACTGCAAGGAAAATGTAATTTATGTGGGACATTTTCAAAATGTAACTTATCCCACATTGCTGAACTGAAGTGCTTTTGTGTAGAAGCACTTTAGGAGGGTTAACAATAACTTATTAAAACTATGTCCAACTGGTTCACAAGCATTTCAGGCTTTGGTCATTTTATCTACTCATTTATTTGCTTATCTATTAAATCGATTCATATCTGAATCTCTTTTTATCTGGAAGAAAAAGAGAAAATACGAATACTGTAACCATCAATAGGGCGCTTCATCGTATCTTAAAGTGATTTGCAAATCCTCTTGTAGATTAGAGGGCAAATATTGCCATTAGAAAAATGACATTGCAAATAGAGCGCTTTATTGATTTACGGTTCCTCTTGCAGATTATAGGGCAAATTTGCCTTTAGAAAAGTGACAGTGACAGTGATACAAACTTTGAAGCTTTGCGTTCTCTGGTTCGCTCTCTGAAGGTTTCGGTCTAACAATTTAACTTCGAAAATTTAGCGAGAAAACAATTTCAATACGATCTATGGGCAAAATTGATGCTACTTCTCCACAGAATCTTGAGGAATCATGACCTTGTAGCCTCAGCCTGCCATTATTGACAAAACCTCGTTGCTGCAAAGGGAGGGCACTAACTGCCAAATCAACAATGTCTTAGTGAGCTGAAAAATTGATGATTGAAATTACCTGAAAAATAAAAATAAACAGAGACAACACAAAATAAAAAGGATAAAAATTTAGTGAGAGATAATACTCTAAATTATTTTATATGTATTTCATAAAGATTGTTTTAAAAACAGTTCAAAAATATCATATGCAAGTAAAATCAATATACATATATACACGCATGTACATACTAGCGATTGAAAAACTATTTCAAAATCCATTCGTAATTAAAACAAATAACATGCACAACAGCATGCGCGAACTAAATGAAATCTTTCAAAATTATTTTCAAACTATCGTATTTTGAAAACAAAGTTGAGTCCTTTATAAAACTTTCTAGTTTACCAGAATTTCCAAGAATATCTTCTCACTACCAATTTTTTTATAAATCAAATCACTACCACATTTAGAAACATGTAAATGGATAAAAAATTTTCCTTCTAAATGCCCTCAATCTTTTAACTTAATAACGACAATAAATAAACATATTAATTACAAAATTATATATTTATATTATTATTTTAAAGTCAGATAATAATTACTTATCCTCAAATTCATTTGAAATGACATGATATTCAATTTGTAAACCCTAAATGCTGATATCTATTAAAATGCAGATATCTATGATATTAAAAAAATGTAAATTTCTATTAAAATATTTCTTCGTAAGATTTGATTACTTAGAGCATGTCCAAGAGGCTCTTTTATAAGGAGTCTCAAAATATAGTATTTTATTTTTGTTTGTATATTAATTATTTTCGAAATTTGTGCATTGAGGAGAAAATATATTAAAAAGTGAATATTTATTGATGAATTAGATAATAGTATTAAAAAGTGATTAGTAATTTTTAATTTTGTTGAAAAATTGTAGATTTATTAAAATTGTTAGTTAATTTATTAGTAAAATGTTGACTAATAAGATAGTTAAATTGTAAATAAAAGTAGAGTTGAATTTAAATGTCGAGACAACTATAATATTATAATATTATATTTTAAAAAATATGTCCAAAAAATCTTTTGAATATGCTCTAAAAAAATTCATAATTAAGGTACTATACATCATTACTTTTCAAATGATTAAAGTGATAATTTATAAATATTATATAATAAAGTACTTTTCTATAAACTTTGGACAGTGATCACTAATTTGTAATAAATAGATAAGTTTATAATATAAATGATTAACATGCACATGATTTTTTTAAGCTCTAAACATTTGATTATGAGCTCCACAAGATATTATAATTGATATTACATAATTTAAAATAAGAACGAATAACAAAATTCTCATGAAACCATTGAGAACTAATGGAAGCCATTGCATTGTTGCGCCATTTCATTTGCATTCTCTATCATAAACACTGAAATAAAGCTTAGAATTTAGAAAAATTAATTTCTGAGTCCCTCATGTATATCATAATTAGTATGTCAGTCTTCGTATTTTTTTGCGAAAGCAAGTTAGTCCTTCATGGGGATATTAGAGTAACGACGTCGACATAAATGTGCATTTACTATCCTACCCTTGTTTATATACTGAAACTTAAACCGGATTCTTAATTTGTTCATTTATTTTCTCTCTCCTCTCTTTCAACCTCTCCCCTCTCTCCTCTTTTTCAACCTCTTTTTATATCGTAACATCCAAGGTTTGGGAGGATTACGCCAACTTCCGCCGCCGCAACTCGCAACTCGTCCTAAAGCCCAGTTCTTTCTTCCATCTCATTTTGTACTAGACTAGCAAAGAAAGCAAGGTGAAAACCTCTAGCCATGTCATGATCATGGGCTTCAAGATCCAACCCAGATCTGACCCAACTCTTTTTTTTTACTCCTAATCCTCTGTTTTGAATTGTTTTGCGAAGTGAGTTCCAACCTCGGCGTCTTCGGTGGTGATGAAGGATTTGTGATATGGGTTTCGGTTGGAGGTGGGTTTGCAATGTCTTGATTGCAAATGAGGGGTCTTGATTTTGGTTATGGAGATGGTGTTTCCCATAAATGCAAAAAAGATAGGCTGCTCTTTTGAGAACACATAACCCTCTCCACCCAGAGTTACATGCATAGGTCAAGTGAGAGTGAAGACCAAGAAACAGGGAATAAGATTAGAGCAAGATTGAGACGGCACGGTGATGTGAGCTTAAAAGGATAGAGCAAAGCAATAGCAGCAATAATCCCAACAATGGCCATGTTGAAGTGAGTGATAACTAGAACTTGCACGATTACAGTGAGGAAAGTTTACGTCAGCACCAACAGAGAAATCAAAGATGGGAAGATTTTCCGGTGACGATATGTGAAGCTTTAAGAACAATCAGAGCTTAATTGATGTCAAGACTCATTCCCGAGACCATGATCGACATACGAGATGAACCGTCTATAGGAGCCCGACCCATCTCGGATAAGCCTCAAAGTACATAAATTCTACCGAATATCATATTCAAATAAATATAATAAAAGAAAAATTCTAATCGTATCAAATACTATAAAACATTTGAAATATTACTCGTAACAGAAAAATACTATAAAACATTTATAGTATCAAATACAGGAAATATCTCAAATTTAAAAATATTTGAAATATTAGAAACACGAAACAAAACCCACAGAGATCCGGTGTGGAGTGTCTAATAAATCATACAATCGAGGCTCAATCATAAGGGCACTCACTGCCAAATCAAGCAATGCCTCGCTAAGTTGAAGGTCAACCTATAAATAGGAACAAAAATAAATAAAGAAAAGAAAGGGGTAACAACCCAGTGAGGGATAACACTTCAGATTGTCTCATACGTGCCTCACAAGACTATTTTGAAAATAGTTCAAAAATAACACATGCAGGTATACTCAAATATACATATATACATGTTATGTACATAGTAGTGTTTCAAAAATCATTTCAAAACCATTCGCAAACAAAGTATACACATGTACGCATACCATCAGAAGCATTAGCAAAATCTTTCAAAACATTTCCAAATTGAATCAGAATTAGCAAACTCTTAAAAACAAAGTGAAGTTCAACTGAACCTTTTTGTTATCAGAAATTCCAAAGCACAGTACAAAAACATGTTTAGCTTTGCAACAAATACCAAAATAGAAGTCAAAAACCTTTGGTTTTCTTGACATTCCAGAAACAAATGGTTTGCCACATAGGCACAATATTGCCATCTAGGTAAGTAATGTCGCATAGGCTAGTATAACCACTAAGGCGAGTGTATAGCCACTGAGGTGACTATATTGCCACTAAAGCACATAATCACATATATGGCCACTAAGGCACCAGGATAGCCCTCCAGGCTATATCTCATAATGGATCTGAAATCCAAGTCAAAACAGTATTGCCCTGAAGGGTAAATCAAAGTAGTATTTAAAAAATAACCGAAATAAAATTATTTATTTCCAAAAACAAAGGAAAGCATTTTGCAAACAAGCAACATGCATAGCAGACAAACATTTTATCAAAAACAAACTCTCAAATGTATTTCATAATCGTATCAAAGAAATATGATGCAAATCACTTTACATTATTGCTAAAAAACAATTGAACTTCCTCAGAAGTATTAAATCTTTCAAAAACAAAGTATCATTACTGTCACGACCCATTTTCGGAATCATGACCGGTGTACGAGGTGAACCGTCTGTGGAAGCCCGGTCCATCCCTTACAATCCTCAAAGATCATATTACTACACAAAACATTTAATAACATTTGTAATTCAAAACATATAGAATATAAAATGGATTTATATAAAATCAACATAATATGTATATATAGTCTTTATACCCAAAATAAGGTTTACGAGTAAACCAAATCAAATACATCAAAAGCTAAATGGCAACCCAGTAACCCAACAGCACATCGGTGCGGAACTCTAATACCCAAAACAAAGAGCCCGGACAAAAAGGGCATCACTAACCAAAAGACGTCTCACTGGTAAGCAAGATGCGAATCAGTTGCCCAAGCCAAAATCTGTGCACCTGAAAGATGGAATCATCCATAGACATAAATAAAACGGGGGTAAAACCCAGTGAGAAATAACACTCCAGAATGCCTCATACGTGCCTCACAAAGACTGTTTTCAAAACAGTTTGAAATATACATGCTACATAGGTATAGCCTTTCGAAAAATCACTTCGAAGTCGTTCGCAAACAAAGCAACCAACATGCACGTATGCGTAATGAAATCATCTCAGATTTCAAATCAGAGTTTCACATTCAAAACATATACAAGTGATACGGGACTAAACAAGCGTCATATGGACTCAACTATAAATCATGAAATGTGTGGATCAGCCAAAATCATGATGAGGACCC
>CAODLS012154048.1:0-10091 GCA_948243855.1 Flueggea neowawraea
GGGATTGTTATAATGCCGAAGTTCTCCCTTTGCAGTCACCCTTGCCTTAATTGTCCACCTACCCTGGTAAGGATTCAAAGCAGCAATGGGAATTATCCTTGGGGGAGCTTCATTTTTAGCCACTGGTCCTCTGTTAGTATAGAAAGGAGGCTGCTGACATGCTGACTGAGGAGCCCCATAGGAAACATGATGAGGTTGTAAATTTCTGGTCTGGAGTTGTGAATGCCTGCATTTGCATTACTTTGTAGACTATTTAACAGCCCTGATCTAGGGAACCCAACCCCGTGTTCTGCTTTCAAATGAAACTCATGTGTATTTGTTGCAGCATATGTTCCTGAGTTATAGTTAATAGAATGAGAAACACCATTTACCTGATTCATCTCGGGAATTTGCAAAGATAAGGCAACTGAATTCCGGTTTTCAATCATGCCACCGCTATGTACACTGGTACCATATGATTGAAAATTCGCTGAGACATTCCCAGGTTGCTCGAGTGGTGATTGTAAAGGTCCTGGAGATTTTAAAAATGGTGCAGGATTTCCAATTGGATCAGAATGTTCTTTCACGACAACCAATTCAAGTATAATAATTATCCTGTTAATGTGAAATCATGAAATTCCCATCAATACAACGTAGTTTCAGAACATAATTTTTCTTTTTTTAAAAAAAAAAGACAAGAAAATGATTAAAAAAACACATCAATGACAAACAATTCCACATGTGGCTGTTGCAAACATTATTTCCTAACAAATCAAACAAAACTCTGGTGATCAAATTCCAATTTATATACAAAAGTTAAAATGGGATGATAACAAAGGAAAGGAATTTTACAGCACAATTATACAATGCACCAGTGATATTTTAGAAATTAGAAAGAGAGAAATAGCAGCGAAAATTCTTATGAACTAACTCTAACTCAATTTATTGTAAAAACTTGTTCCATCCAAGAATGACCATAAAATTTTAGGATGTGCTCCAGAAAAAAAACTATATAAACACTTCCACAGAACAAACAATTCCTATTAACCTTAGCCTTTAGAATTTGATGGGTAATAACATCATCAATTAAACAATATAATAAATACCATGCAGCAGAAATACAAACACAAGAAAAAGGGGGTGGGTGGGTTATTGGGGAGAGCCATGCAAGTTGCGTCTTTACAACGCAAATTTTTTGTCAATCAATATTACCCTAAACTTCAAAATTCAAATCAATACCGACACTGCAATTGCTCGTTACTCCCCCACTAAGATGAAATAAATATAACAATTTTTTCGAATCCAATTGTACGAGTTCATTCGTGTCTTGACTTTCTCATCAAATTTTCAGGTTTTCGAATAAAGCAAGAATCGCAACATCAATAACAACGAGCAAACACAAGAAATCCTGAATTAATAAGAAATTTTATTTCTTGAAAATCAAATCAAAGATACAAAGGCAGACTTACATGCGGCCTTGAACTCTGGTACAGGTGTACTGAAGCAACTGGACAACAGAATTTAAATGTATAACCCCATCTTTAACCAAGTGATTAAGCTGAGTCCCGAGCATGGCTTGCTGTAGGTGCGACCCATCAGAAAGCAAGAGCCGGTACCTGTCATTCTGCTGTGCCTGCTTGGTCTGAACCAGCTTCAAATCCGTAATTTGCAGCGTCGGCTTCAGTTCCGCCGCCGCCGCACCTCCATTCGCAATCGTCGTGATCGCTCCGTCCGTCAGATTTACGGTCTGCATTCCAAACAACTGAGAAAGATGGAAACTATTTGTGGGCAATGAAGAAATTGGGGTTTGGTTTCTTTATTGAGTTATGTAAGGACTGAATTAGAGAAAAGAGATTGACGATTAAAGGGCTCGAAATTAAAAGAACAGATAAAGCGGTGAAGTCGGTTTTTTGGAAAACCCTAAAGAAGAGAAAGTAAAGCGCCGTAAGTCTTTTGGGAGGGAAAGGGCAAAAAGCATGCTTTGGGATATGTATGTTTTTTTATTATTACAATTGGAGTCACTATGTTATCTAATTTAATGTGCCCAACGAAAAAAGAACTACATCAATTACTCTATATATACCATAACATATATAAATATACAAAAATCTACTATTCTATCTTTATTTATTTTTTATAATTATAAATATACTCTTATTAAAGGAATCTATCTACCAGTTTAACAGATAAACAATATAAATTAATAGGTTCGAATTACCTACTTCGATTCTAGCGTAGGCGCAATCCAACCAGCAGCGGAAGACATCGAGGTCATGATCGGTTCTATGTTGGTCACGCAAGCAAATCACGGTCGGGTTGTCGACGGGAGTGCTCGTCTGTTTCGCAGCCTAGATGCCATGCGGATCGGGACCATCAACGAACAAAGGACGAGTAGAGAGAGATGTACAACATGGAGGAAGATTTCTTCCTTTCCTCCTTCTCTCTCACGTTTTTGTGTGGGATGGAAGAATGAATCAACTCATTCTTTCATGCTTACATATATATAAGCCCTCATAATGAGCTTTATGCCCAATGGACTTAGCACATGGACTTTATAGACCCATCTCAATTGGGCTGGCTAATTGGTCTCGGTTCATCGTCTCGGTTCACACATTGACTTACCGAGTTCGGTTCACTCGTCATGGACGGACCGCTTTTTCCAACAATATTTTAAGAAGTCTACATTTAATGGTAATTGTTACGAAAGTAGTAGTCATATAGTAAGTTGTTGCAAAAGTAGTAGCCATCAGTGGCGAAGTTGCTTAGGGACAAGGGATGTGCCAAGCATCTCCGCCCCCTTCCTCCGAATTTACCTTTCATCTGGGAACTTTTTTATTTTTCCATTTCTATCTCTTTTATTTTTGTTTTTAACAAAAAATTTCAAACCCCAAAATACTATTTTTTACAAATATTTATATGTATCCCGCTTGTTATGAAAATTCTATTTCTTAAACCAAGCTAAAATTATCCCAATTAGAACATTAATTTTCTAATTTAGTCAAACCATAAAGATTTTATTGGAAAAAAAAGAGATGTATACTCACTATCCAGTACTATATTTTTCTATCCTAAGATACGAGAAAGAAGTTAATTCCTTCTTAAATAACTTAATAGTCTCATAGGCTTTTTTAGTTCTTATTAAATTTTTTCAAGAATGGAAGAAACTTCAAATTCGAAATAATTTTGTAAAAGATTATAAATATTACATTTATAATTAATATTATAAGATATAAATTATTTAATCGTTGAGAATTTACTTCTTAAAAAATAATCAGTGCTCCCTAGAAATTATGACTTGGGTAGTCATGAAACTAGCTATTGGTAGAACACTATATATTGAGAGATTATTCTCGATGCTTTCTCGCTCAATCAACTCTATGTTTTTGCACTCTCATATTCAATTACATCGTAAAAAAAGTGCATCTTTCAATTTAGAACAAATCAAACAAATTTTAGTAAATGAGTTGACGAATGATACCGAAGAGCAGGCATATATGTTACTAGAAGAGTTGAAAAGGTCGACAAGGAAATGAGTGCAGCAACCATAGAAAAAATAGATGGGATTTGAATTGAGATCGTGAAGGAGGGCACAAACGGCCTTACAACGACTATTTGACTGATGCACCAGTTTTTCCAAATAATATATTTGATCGAAATATTAAATATGAGCAAAACATTATTCTTGCATATTTGCAGACGCTCTGCAAAATCCACAATATTTATAGTTGAAAGTTGATGCAAATGATAAAAGAGGACTATTTTCGCTTTAGATTTGCACTGCTACTTTCTATCTATTTGTCATGCATGCAGCTTACCAATATGACGAGTATCTAAGGAATGCTAAATGTCCTGCAATTGAGTTATATTAAATTTTCCTGATGTCTGATTGAGATTTTTTTTCCCAAATATTTGTGAAGACCTAAGAATAAAGATCTCAACAGTTAATCCATTTGTAACATGAGCATCACGGCTTTTCAAGCATGTTTGGCAGCATAAATTGCATGCAGCGGCATTAGAGAAATGTCTAGTTGTATAGAAAGGCTAATTTACTCGAGATGATTAAAGCGTTTCGATAATTATGATAGAAGCAATTGCTTCAAGGGATATGTGGATGTACATGCATTATTCAAAGTTGCAGGGGTCTAACAATAACATAAATGTACTCAACCAATCTTTTGTTCAATGATGTATTGCACGAATATGCCCCCGATATTCAGTTCACAGCTGATGGCATAACTTACACTAAGGGGTATTGTCTTGTTGATGGTTTATATTCAAAGCAGACAACATTTGTCAAAAACTTTTCATATCCAGAAGACTTGAAAAGATCAAGTTCTGCAAGAAAGGATATTGTAATAACTAATAATAATAAATTTAGTAAATTCACATTTAGTATTAAAATCGCATTTTCTAAATAATTATTCACTAATTTGCTTTGAAGTTGCCACAACAAAACAAAACGGTAGTTGTTTTTGTTATTGCCCCAAGTTACCAATGAATTCTTGATCACTTAGATCGCAAACACTTTATCACAAGACAAAGTCAAAGGTCGACGGTATATGCCTATGAAAGCACTCTGATGCTAAAGTCGATATTTGATTGTTGTTAACCATGTCTCTTAATGATCGTTAAGTTTGTCTATGAGGTATTGTCCGCTTTGCACTTCTATGCAATGGATGAGTCCCCACGACTTTCTCATTAAAAAGACACCTTAGTGATTGAGATCGAAAAATGCTTACAAATAATCCTTAATATTAGTACTACAATCTTTTTATTAGATCATATTACTACAATTTTTATGTTGAAATGATAATTCCAATTCCCCAAGAATTGGAGTAGAAATATTTCTGGTTTGTAGTTGAACATGATTACAATTGATAGATATTTACATTAACATTAATATTGTGGATTACAGGCATCGAAAATTTCTTCCCCAAACTAATAAATGTACTTTTCATTTGATTAAACTGCAAGATTGTACTTATTTTAATACTGCCAAAATTATGCGTGAGAAAAAATCTCAATGCTTAAACGTGAAATACACTAAAATATCGATTTTATTATATAATCTGAGATATATATATATATATGTGACAACCATCCTCTTTACCGCTCATCTTAAGCACTCATTCTCCTATTAGTTTATTTATCATTTTTATTCACTTTTAACTTCTTTTATTTTGTATTCTTATTTATTTATTTGCTTCTTTCGGAAGTAAATAAAAAATAATAAAATAGACTAATAAAAAAGTGAATTTTAAAAGTGAGTCATGAGTGAGACAAGAGATAATCCTTAACATTCGTATAGAAGCTTATTACAAACTCAAAGGTTTACTTTACTTACATTTATTATGCTTTGATGTATTTATTTTTTGAGAGTGAGTATTAATTTTTTTTTGTTGAGATAGAGAGTGAGTATTAAAATGGCTTTATTAGGAAAGAAGCAATTGTAATCTAATGGCTTCTTTTTGGCCTGTTGGTGGAGCTTTATAACTGGAGAGAATAGATCCAGCTGTGACTGTGATGATTGCGGTGGTGGATGTTGCAAGTGTGACAAACCAATGGCATTAAGCCACGAGGTATGTTCATAATTTTGACGATATAAGAAGCTGGCAAAAGCAAGTTGCTCTACGCAATCTATTGCTTTTGTTGTTGGTTTTAGTAAATACTGATGTGATGTGATGTGTTGATGAAGAACCGGAGATGATTAATGTAGTGTCACGTTTGTCTTGTATATTGCTATTTAAATTTTATTTGGTATGATTATGAAATTTTTTGAAAAATTAGTTACCGAAAAAATGTAACTTGAGAAATTAATTATTAGAGAAGTCTAATTTTTATATATTTAATATGAAAATATATTTTTTGAGAAGCGTAATTATAATATAATTTTTTATTAATTAAAAATTATAACATCCTTAAAAAATATAATAATATTATGATTAATTTAAAGAATTAATATAGTTGTAGAGGATTATAATTTTTTTCTATAAAAGCAATGACAAATAATAGGAGATTTTGTAATTAAATTTTTACCAAACTTAATTTATTATTTAAGAGAAATTTTTTCAAACTGTATTATTACTGACTATGAAATCAAATTATAATAAGAAAAAAATAGTTGACCAACATTAAAACAATCCTTTCCTAAATATGAAATCAAATTGTAATAAAAAAATAGTTGTATAATATAAAATTAAATTACAATAAGATAAAAATATGCAGAATAATTAAATCACTAATATAACAAGAGAGGGGTGAGAATGTCTTTTCACAAGTCAAGAAGAAAAAACCCTACTCCCCCCAAGTTTCTTCTTCTCGTACAGATAAAAAATTTCTTCCCTGACAACTTGGGACATTGCTTGCTTAATGAAAATCAAACATGGCAAGGGAAGTCACTTCCCAAAAGAACTCACGTCCCCTTCTAAATTCCCCCATATCAAACATGACTTTATGATATTTAGTATATTATAATTTAAAACGGATATTATTTTTATTTTATAATTTTTACAATTATTTCTATTATATGTTTTAATCATAATGTGCTTTTTTTTATAGTAGATTATATAAATAGATTTTGAAAGTAAATTGTAAAGTAAGAAACTAAAGAAATTGATGCGTGTTTTTATTTAAAATGCAGATAAGATAAAAATTTTGATATACTTTAAAGAAACGCATACCAAATGTATAGTACTATTTAAGTATATTGCAATTATAAAACGTCAATGTCTCTATTTCTTATTATTCGAGTGTATTTGTGCGTGGAACATGCACTATTAAACTATATTTTTTAAAAAAAATCAATCTCTTTATTTCCATTGCACAATTTAATAATTATCAATCGATAATCTACTATTCAATCCACCCCAACACAAACACCGGTTTTAAAAAAAAATCCGAAAATTGACGGCATGATCTATATCTACAAGCCAAGCAGTAGGTAATACAAAGTAGCAGCTCAGAGTTTTCGTGCTTTAGTGGGTGCACTCTCTTGTGTTGTGAGTATTGAGTAGTATGGACCACCGACTAACTGGTGATTGGCAAACGTGAGACTGTCTTAACAAGCTACTCTTGATTTCTTCCTTCTGAGTTGCAATAAACAAATGACAACTCTCCTCATTATACAAAGAGTAATCATTTTGTAGATTTAAGCATTAATGGGCTTTCTTCAAAGCACTTTATTTAGAATTTGAATTCTTGTCAAAACCGATAATTCATCTATAATCAATTTGTTGACCATTGAGTCAACAACTTGTTGAGTTCTCTCGGAATTCAAATTGCTCTAATGCATTTGGTCTGATTCAGTCCGTTAACTTTAAGACTCCTTTCACAACTAATAACATACAGCATATTTGATAAATTTTATAATAATTAGTAATGAATAAATAATAAAAATTTAAAAATATAATATTTTTTTATAAAATTAATTATAAAAATATATTATATAATCTATAAAATATATTTTATGCTATAATTATCAAACGAGCCAATATTAACAATATAATATAGGGATAATTACTCAGCACTACTATTTTCACATTTTCTTCTAAAGACACGGCTAGGGTTTCTTGTTGTGTGACTTTTTGTGTGGCGACCGTGTTTTGTGACTTCCTCTTAAACCCTAGCCGCACTGTTTTCTTTATTCTTTTACTATTATTTTATAAATTATTTTGAAATGTTAAAAAAAGTTGTTTTTAGTTTTTAAAAAGGTTTAACGTCTAGTTGATTTTTTTATTTTTAAAAAATTTATGTAGAATTAATTTTAGATTTTTAAAGTTTATATAGAGTTGTTTTTTGGTTGATTTAATAAAAAAATTATTTATTTTTTTCAAAATTTTAAATGGTTTTTAAAGAGTTTATGTTGAGTTGATATAATCTTTTTAAAATTTAAAAAAAAAATTGAAAAGATTTGAAAAGAGTTTGTGGTGAGTTGATATAACGTTTTTAAGATTTAAAAAAAATAAAATTTTTGAAAGAGTTTATGTTGAGTTGATACAAGATTTTTTAAGATTTTTTAAAAAAATTTAAGTTTATATTAAATTTTTATTTGAGATTTAAAATTTGTTTATAAATTTTGTAAAAGTTTATATTATGTTTATATAAAATTTCTATTAAGTTTATATAAAGTTTATTTGGAAAAAATTTAAATTTTAAAAAAAATTAAGGAAAAATAAAGTAATTAAAAAATAATAAAATATAAAGACTAAAATTAAAAAAATAAATTATTACAAAAAATATAAGAAAAATAAAAATAAAGGTTGTTATAGAGTTTATTTAAGATTGATATAATATTTTTTTAGTAAAATAAACAAAATAAAAAGAAGAATAGAGATTTTTTTTTTGCAAAAAAATAAAGAACAAAATTTTTCTGATAAACAGTATTTTCGTACATATTAAACGGTATTTTTGTATGTATAAACAATATTTTTGTAGGTATAAACATTATTTCTGATAGACTGAAAGAAAAATAAGAGGGAGGTTAGTTATGTAATTAATTTTTTAAATGAGGTTGTTTTTAAAATTGGCCCAAATTTATTTTCATTTCAGTTGAGATAATGCTGAAAAATATACTTTGTTTAACAATATTTAATAAATTTATTATATAAAAGTTTTGAGACTATACCAACACAAAATATTAAAAATTTGATTCTTTTAACAATACCATAAAAAAGGTACCAAAAGGTTCTTTTCAATTTATTGATTAAAAAAACTTTAAAAATTTTAATTAATGTTGCTAAATATATTTATTAATATTAATTTTTCAATATTTATAACTATATCTTAAAAGAAAAGTAACAATACTAGATTTTTATAATCATCTATTATATTCTATTATAAATTATGATATGATAAAATTATTTATTTAGGCTTAACATTATCTATTTTATGACTGTAAATTTTTAAAAACTTTAATACTATTAGTTGGTAGATTCTTAATAAAAAAAATATCACTTCCATATTTTTGTAATGGTAAGAAAATATTATTTCTAGATTTTTTTTTCCATTTTTGGAAATTGAAGGAAATGAAAATGGGTGTGTCAGCTAGAGTTGTAAAATTGGAACCGAAACTGTGGAACCAAACCGAAATCGAAACTGGCCGACCAAAACCGGAGGGTTACGATTTAGGTTCTGGTTTCACCCTTTCAGAAACCGTCGAACCGCCAATTAAACCGTTATTTTTTTTTTATTTTTTTTCAACTCCATAAATACCCCCTACCCTATTCTTACCAATTTTACACTATTTTCTATCACTCAATCTCAATCTCTTTTACACTCTCACTCTCTCAAAAATTTATTTTGCTATAAATTACTCTTATTAATTATTTATACATTTTATTATTGTAATTACGTTTTCTATATTTCTCAAAGTTATTTTTTGCAATTACATTTTTCAAATTCCTTCTACTTTTTTACCATAGTTTAATTTAGTTATCTTTTTATTTTATTACATTTAATTAATATTTGCATATTTATTTTGGAGTAATAGAAAATTTTGGTGGAAATAGAAATTTTGAAAGTTTTGAAGTTGAAAATATTGGAACTCTAGAGAGTCAAATTCGATCAATTCCCACCCAAGGAGATGAGGGGGAAGCGGGAGGAAGAGTTTCTAGTTCCGATATTTTTAAAATTTATTTTAAGAAAATTTCTAGTGGTGATAAAAAATTTAAAATTTTTTGTGATTATTATTCGCAGGAGTACTCTTTCAAACATTGAGGAGACTATGAAACATTTCAAAAACATATAATAACCAAGCATCCAGAAAAAGTGGAAATGACGAGAGGACAAACGCAACTAACCGTGTTTGCTTCTTCTTCCTCTCAACCTAGTTTATTTTGTTATAATCATGATGAATCTAGCATGGATTTTGCCCAAATGGTTGTTGTTGATAATTTATCATTTAGTTTTGCTGAAAAGTTAGGATTTAATAAATGGGTTAAAGAACATTGTCAACCGACTTTTAAATTAATTACTAGACATTTGGTTAGAAAAAAATTACTTAAATTGTATAAAAATCAAAAAAATGAATTAGTAAATTATTTTCAATCAAATGGTATACATGTTTCTATTTGTTCTGATATTTAGAGTGATCATACTTTAACGCATTCATATAT
>CAODLS012154177.1:0-11917 GCA_948243855.1 Flueggea neowawraea
ACCATACATGATAGTATTAACAAAACTCTCATATGACTCAGGCAATGAATGCAACAGAAACATAACTTGATCCTCATCATCAATGTCAACACCAACACCTTTCAAATCTAATACAATCCTATTAAATTTATCAAGATGTTCTTTTACCTGTATGCCTTCTGACATTTTCAAGGTATGCAACCACCTTTTCTGATAAAGTTTGTTCGACAGAGATCTCTTCTGATACCTATTCTCTAGCTTCTTTCATAAGTCTGTTGCAGTAGTTTCATCAGTAACCTTCCTCAAGACTTCATCCGCCAGACTCAATAGAATTGCATTGTGCGCTCTCTTCACAGCATCCGCTTTCTGCGCCACTGTCAATTCTACCGATAATTTCTCTTCACCTTCAATCGTCTTCTCACATTTCTGCTGAATCAGAATCGCCTTCATCTTCAGCTTCCACAAAGTGAAATCATTCGACCCATTGAATTTCTCAATATCGAATTTGTACAAAAACATCTTCTTTCTGCAGAACGAATCCAAAGTTTCTGAACAAACTTTTGTGGTTCTGATACCACTTGACAAGGAAAATTGACGATAGAAGAATGTGGAATAACAGATAGTAATCACACAATAACACAATATTTGTGTGGTTCGATCAATCCGATCTACGTCCACGGGCAAAACACAAGTAATTCTACTATTCAAAGTCAAAAACAAGTTCAACGACTTTCAAAGACACCCCCAAGATATTTCCAATCCCCCTTATATAGTTTACAAGGAATACAAGTCAAAACAAATTAGGAAAACCCTAATTTAGACCTAAAAACCCGTCAGAGGTAAAGACACGGGCACGAATGGCAAGACACAGACAGAAGCTTCAAGACATGGGCAACACACCATGCCCTGGTGTCGGGACAAATCCAAGACATGAACATCCTTGCATGGGAGATGACCATGTCCTCATCGTCAAGATCCGCTTCACCTCTTCTCTTCACCAATTCGACCCAAACTTGACTTGCTTCAATTCCTTCAAGGTTTGACTTCAATCTTGATCAAGAAAATCACTTCAACATGAACAAAATCATATGTAGATAATGATACAAAATATATAATTAGTGAGTTTGTAAATAATGTAACATGGATTGGTTCAGTGAAGCAATTGTAATTTGGAGTGTACATAATTTAATTTAAAATTGTTTAGAGTTGGAATTCAGAAATAATTACCGTTTCTTATTTGCTTCTTACTTAAGATTGTACGTAACTGATTGAAGTAACTCAAAATAGGGGTGCACACTGTTCGGTTCGGTTCGATTTATAGTTAAACCTTCAACCGACGGTTCGATTTTACTCTCTGGTAATCTATGGTCAAACCACTAATTTTTCGGTTCGGTTCGGTCGGTTTGATCAGATGAAAACTTCATTTATAAATAACAACATCCCACCTCAAAATCTTAATAAAACAAATTGTTTTCCAAATAAATCAAAATAAAAATAGGTTACTACTGAAGTGGGTATCAAATATGGTGGCATTTTATATAATAAGAATAGGTTCGATTCGGTTTTCAAAAGACTAAAACCATCAACTGAACCGAAGCTGTCGGTTTTCACATTTTAGCATCCATAATCATCCATTCCCCTTTGGTTTTTTCTTCGGTTCGGTCGGTTTTTCGGCTTGGGTTGGTTTTTTGTGCACCCCTAACCCAAAATTAACTAAAAAACTGAAAAAAGAAAGAAAAAAGTCCAATTTTCTATCGAGGTAATTTTTTTTAGCCAAAAAAGAGAAAAATGGGCTACTAATTGTAGCATACCCCCGCTGAATGTGACTATATAAACCCTCCCTACTACAGAATATTTGAAGAGCTATAGTTGAGCATGATGAGAACCAATCGTTGTCATTGTAGCACAACCACTAAGACTAGACGAAGGTATTGAGGTAATTAATAATGTATAATTTGACATCAAAATTTGCGTGGACAGTAACTAGTGATGGAGCTAGACTGAATTTAGCAAGGGACACCATAGCAGATACAAAATTAACAAGAAAATTTATCAACTCAATTTAATTGTATCAAAATAAGTATAATCACATTTTTAAATATAAATTATTATTAAATCATCAAATATTAAATTTTTAATGCTCAAAACAACTTCAATTAGACTATAAATTTATTAATTATGTGTTAATAAATAATTGAAAATCTCAAGAATTAGATTATAAAATGTAGAATATATATATATATGCGGATTCTCTTCGTCCGTGACGGTAACTTGTCTACTTCCTATTTACGGCACATTGATCTAGAAATTTGATATAAAATAAAATATCATAGACTAAATTTCTAAGAATTTTTAATAAAGATAGAATGCCTAACGAATTACTTATTAAAGAATTAGAATTTGTTTTAAATTTAGAACTTGTATTAAAAATTTGATATTTTGACGATTCTCTGTATAGTTCGTGAGAACGAAAACTGTTGACTCCAAAAGTGAAGTCTGAAACTAATAATCAAAATACTTGGAGAAATGGGGAAGTGATCCTAGATTAAAATGACGACAGAATTAATTCCTCATAGTCATGATTAAGGGACTTATTCTAACGCCTGTATAATTCAACTGTTCTAAAATGTTTGTCCTAATGGGATGAGTCTAATAGTAATTACCTAATATTTATATGTGAACATTCCAGATTCGAATATTGGTGGAAGTAAATGATAAAATAATTGATTTAGACTTTGTACACCCTCTTATCTTTTAAAAGAGAAAAAAATTGTTCTAAAATATTTAATATACTATTTAATGTACATTTTAAAGATCGATCAATCATGAATGACTTCCTAAAAACTAATGTCTCATTTGTAAATGATTAACAGCTCATGTAACACCACTTGTGTGGAAATGAAAGCTCAAGCTAACACACACAAATATGATAGATATTTTTTTATAAACAATTTAAATCCATTCTACGTCGCCAGAACTGGTCTATGAGTATCCTTGTTAGAATACCTTTTAAAAACAAAATCGTATGGATTTAAAGCTCAAATTAACATATATTAGTAGGATGAACTCACAATTGATTAAAATATGGTCCACTATACTAGACGTCCACTGTAGGGCGCATAACGCTTCAAATCCCTTAGTCTCAATCGAAGGACTATTAGTGTGCCATAATGGACAAATCGACTAAGAATAAATGTTAGGGGTAGCTTATAACTCTCTTCTCTCAACTCACGTGCCTTTTAAAAACAAAATCGTAAAATTTAAAGTACAAAGCAAACAAATCTTTTAGTTTTAGAAACATGATCCACATGATTAATATCTGTCTTTTTACAAACAAAAAAAAAAAACTAGAGAGCTAGCATTAACACATAATAATAATATATAAAATCAAACTAATAGACTTGTAATTTATTGGTACTGGAGTCAACTCTAATGATAAGAGGTCAAAAGTTAAATTTTTGGCAAAAATAAATAAAATGATTTATCAGAAAATGATTTTCTTAATTACAAGATTGAGAGTTTGATTTTTAGTGGAATAAA
Organism: Flueggea neowawraea; assembly: GCA_948243855.1. NCBI lineage: Eukaryota > Viridiplantae > Streptophyta > Magnoliopsida > Malpighiales > Phyllanthaceae > Flueggea > Flueggea neowawraea. The sequence goes on from CAODLS012154177.1 coordinate 3,520, forward strand.
TAAAATGACATATCAAAAATATATAGGCAAAATGGAAATAAAAACAAGGCCGTGGACAAGCAGAGAGGAAGAGGAATGTGAGCTGTGAAGAGGAGAGGTGTATGGAAGTGGGGAAGCAAGAGGGAAAAAAAGGAGACACGATGACCCATGAAGGGAATGGAGACTATTGTTTATTCCAAATGAATCATTACAACTGGTCCCAACGTGTGCCGCGTGTCTTTTCTTTGTCTCTCATTATGCAAAAGCCTTTCTCTTTTTCTTTGTTTTGACCCATCATTACAATTCAATCCCAACATGAACTCGACTCCCGCCTCACAAATGCCCAAAATAATGGCCAATTTTGTGGCTTCTTCCATTTCCTCTAAGGAATTTGATTAAATAGTGCTATGAAATTCTTTTGATTAATCGTATATTAAATGAAAAACTAAGATTAATCTATTGTATAAACTAAATGAATTATTATCTCATTTGCTAATTGAAATTGTTTGTAAAGAAACAACTTTAACGTTTTAAATTTGAGCTCATATTTTGTGTGGTTTTCATTGGTTCTTCTTCTTCTTTTTTCTCTTTTACTCATACTTTAGATATAAAGCAGTAAGTAGATATAATAGACTTGAATTTTGGTGATATTTGGAGTACTTATTTCTCGCATTAAGTCATCAGCTGAATCTGATTCATATATGTAATCCATTATAGAATTTCTATTCAAATGAAAGAGCCAAACATAATTTCTTTTTGTTATATATTACAAAAATTACATTCAATCAATGCATTTTTAACTCAATAGTACTAGAATCGTTTCCACCACTAAATAATTAAAAGTTCGGTTTTCAGTAGGAAGAAATAAAATGACTTAATTATCAAAATTAAAAAAAATCATATTCAATTTATTTTCACCACTTTGTGGACTATGCATTAATAAAATCACTACTCAGAAAGAAAAAAAAAAACCATATATGTAAGAAGCGTAGCAAGTTTTCCTTTTAACATAAAACAACGATAGCAATATGATACCATGAATGATTACTTGACGACATATTTACGTAAGTATATTTCCATGATTGCATTAGAATTTATAAAAGAGTTAATAAAATCCTAATAAAAACATTCATGACTTTAAATTTTGTTCTATTCAAGTCACTAAACATTGTTTTGCAAACATATTTATATATAGCAATAAGTTGAAGGAATTAATAAGGCTACGTGAAACTACTTTAGATAAATTTATTTAGTTGAATGTGTGCGTTGATACTTTTATAATTTCGTATTGATTTTTTCTTGTGAAAGCAAAAAAAAAAAAACACAAGATGGTGAAAGGCTGATAAGTGAAGAACCCTCTGTGTTTCATATAAGAATGAGCCTTTATATAGGCAGTTACAAGGATCGAAATATTCACAAGATATGAAAAATATATACAAGATATTTGCCAGCTATCTGATCCTGATTTGGAGCCGAATATGTCGCCAACAACAATGTAATGAACCAAGTGAGGCATGAGTCTTCATTTTACTTATGTTTAATTCATTTAATTTAATTAATCAATAACTAAGTGCGGTAAAATTTGAACTTAAATTATCCATATATAGATTATTTTAATACTATTATTAAAAATTAATTCGCCTAAAACTTTCAATTAATAAACAAAACATAAAACCTAATTTTAACCGCATTCTCTTTCACTAATAAGAGTGGAAGTGGAGCAGTTGAAGGAGATACGTAGGTTAATAAGATCCGAGGGGCATGTCAGGCTGGAGGAATGGAGGGTTTTGTTGTACCCATTTGTATATAACTAATAAATGAAGATAAATTTGCTAATGGCCTTCACATGCCTCCCTCGACACATGATTCTTCTTCTCACACGTGTCAAATTGCTGCCATACAATCATGTTGCCATGCAATCAAAAAATCGAATCCAACTGATTGTGTATACTTGGTGCCTTGTTTATATACATATCAGTATCTATGTGGTGCCTGGAGGATGCAAGTGGCGGAGCTGTGCCTGAAAGTTGTGTAAATGAAATCCAGATACGGTAATCCAATTCTAGCAATGGGTTGAATTAAAAATGTCTGGAAAAGTTGAACAAAAAATAATGTTTGGAAAAGAAGGGGAACAGTGTAGATTATAGACTCTATAGAGGGTTGAAACTTCAGATTTGCCATGTGAGGGAGTTGCCTTTTTATAAGTAAGAAATTTTATTAATGTCATGCCACCAAAATTGGTGGCCGGTTATAGTTAATGATTGAATATAAAAGGGTAAATGAGAAGAGTAATGTTGGTGTGATCGATTCAGTAAAAATTGATTTATACTATTTGGTTCAATTGATTTATTAATTTTGATTTTGATATTTGATTTTTTTTGATAAGTGATATTTGATTTATACTATTTGGTTTAATTTGGCTTAATTCGTATCATAAATATACTAAACAATCAGAGATTATTTTCTATCTTTAAATGTATTCAATTTTCTAAATAGTTTATTTGTTTTTCCAGTGATAGAAATCACAAAGCCTACTCTTTCCGCAACAAGTCAATATGTTAGGATGTGCAACACCGATGTTTATAAATGCAAAATCCGTCATTCACCTATATTAGATGTGAGAGTCCATCACATAGATTTTAAGTGTCACAAAGGGGAAATACATCTCCACAAATCCTTTAAATTTTTTAAAATATCCTATCTTACCCTTCTTATATCTTGAAGCTAAGACCTCAAGATCTTAAATAGTGTTTATCAAGTGAGTTAATTACCTAACTTGGCATATACTTTGATTTTTACAATCGAGAGATACGTCATAAAAATTACATCAATTAAAAAGATGTTTAAAAGGTCATTCATAAATTAGAGAAAGTGAATATTATTGATTTTCACATAGAATTAAAGATTGTACCAAAAATTATCTTTGTTTCTTGTGTATCTAAAATTGTTAAAACGTTATTAAAAAAATTGTTAAGACATGTGTCATCGCACGGGGGACAAGACAATGTCAGCAAATTGTATATACAAATAGATATCATTAGAACAAAAATAATCTTAATTTAGGTAAGTGAGATGTGGCAAAACCTAAAACATTTCTTTATATGGATGCTTTCCATTATTGGATACCATTATCAGTATAGATAACTATTATTGTTATACGAAGAGATTACGTGATTAAATTTTGTGGATAATAAAAGGAATGGGAAATGAATGAATCCAAAGTAGAAACAACGAAGAAAATTCGAATTGAAAGAGATCATAAAACAGCCGAAATTTTCAACCAACAAACTCATCTTCTTCCTGCAAAAGACAGTTGGGTTCAATATCTTCCAGAACGCGTAAGTGAATGAGGTGGTCGAAAACTATATTAAGGTAATCAATTGCAGAGTCAATAATCGAATGAGGTAGAGTCGGCTTTAGAATGGATTAAAATGACAATTTTTTGTAGCACAAAATATGGCGATATTATAGTACGATAAAATAATATTAAAAGCAATTAAAAATACAAAAATGAATATAACTCGAGCGATACTTATGTTTGTGGTGCAAGATCTACTATTGTTCTCACACGAACTTATATATATGATAAAAAAATTTGAGATCGAATTAAGTCAAAACTTTTAAAATATAGTGACTACTTAAATTTTTTTTTGTTTATATAAATAATATAATATTTTTATATGAAATTTCTTAGTATATAATAAACCTTGTACGTCAGAATTTAATAAAATGTATTACAGTTAAAATTTTCTTTTTTCCTTTTAATTTAATGTTTTTCTGTAAATGTGATATTCCATATGCAATTATAAAGATAATCATAAGTCATATTATCAGGATTCAAATTGTTTTACCTTATTTATAGTCTTAAACAATCGCACGAGAATATTTACCCTGTATTAGAAGTAAATTTTAACTCTAAAAGTTTGAAAAAAGGGTTGAATTAAATTTATAACAAACGAAGAATATTATAGAAAACAAATTCAAAAGAGAAAGCTTACCTCATTGGCCTTATTATAAACCTCTTGAAGCATGTCTTCTGGTATATACCATTGCATTTATATTCTCTATTTGTGGATCTTCTTTTTGAAGTGTTCCCTCAAAGTCCATAGGGAGTGGAATTGCACGAGAGAGGAAGATTGTTGGTTTGATTAGACCACAAAATTTTTTAGAGATGATCCTCAATATCCATGTATTGGTAATAAAAAAGGAAAATTTGAGCAGTCCATCTTTTTCTATAGAATAATTCCTATTGATATTTTGAGAATATTTTATCAAACTTGTGCCTTCTATAACTAAAATAAAGTGAATTATAGAACAGTCATTTCCTAATGCCCGATGTTCATATGATACAAGTCTACAAATTCCATTTCAAGTTTTTTTCCATATTTAAGAATTCTGATATTATATGCACACAATAAGTGTTGAACACTTAAATACTAACATTCAAGCATAATCAGAAAAAAAATGTTACTAAGTGGCAGTAGTCAACAAACTTGGAACAACCAACAAAACAAATCAATTATTGTTTCTCAATAGAGTTTAGAAGCACAAAACATTTACTTTTACGGCCAACAGAAACATAGCCAAAGTTGTAAAAAAAAAAGCTGTAAAATACATATATTAGCCGTATGCAGTAAATGAATTCAAAATCCACGCAGAAAAGAATAAGAAAACTGTGATTTACTCTTGAGAGATGGAGTTTTCTTCTTGTGACTATGGCCTTATGAAACAATCCATTAGCAGTAGTAGACAAAAAATTCAGGTAACAATTTTAGTAAATCAAGGCCAAAATTTTCACCTAATAAGGCCACTGAATTGAGATCTTTCACAGCTTTGGCATGTTTAAGATCATATAAAACAAAATTTTAAATGTAATGGATACAACCGCCTCACCTTCCCTCGTCTTGTCGCGGAAATCTTGTGTATCAATTGATCAAATAGATAATACGAAAGCAAATGATCATGACATTAAAAGTATAACCGAAGCAGATTAGCCAAATTGTGAACCTAAACAAGTTCAAAAATCACAAATTAAAATTTGAGAAACTTCAATTTTTACGCAAAGAAAGAAAATAAACAAATTAAAATACAAAAAAAAAATCAACAAATTGAGCAATAAACTTGAAGTAATCACAATCAAAATACAAATTCAACAAATTGCATTTTACGGCAGCCCTTAATTACAATAAAAAACTAACAAACCCTAAATTTCTAAATTAATTGAAATCACAATGCTGGTAGTCAATAATTAAGTAATCAAGTAAATACACACAAGTGGAACTAGTAATCAAACAATCTATGAAAATTTGGAAATAGAAAAAAAAAGAATGATGGATGGGTCACAGCGCGAAGGCGCAAATGGACGGCGTGATGGTAACGACAGTGTGACGACGAACGGATGGACGCTTCATTCTCGTCAGTTGCCTCTCTCTCTCTCCCTCCCTCTCCCTCTCTGCCTCTCTCCGTCTCTCATCTCTCTACTCTGCGACTTTGCCTTTCTCTCGTTTCGACTTCACTCTTTAAACACTTTTTTTTTTAAATCAGGCTTTATTTTTAAAAAACTAGGGAGAAAAGATGTCATTAGAGTTGTATAGTTTAGGGGTTTAGGGTTAGTTTTTTACGATTTTAAGGTTTAGGCTTCAGGGGTTTAGGGTTTTAGGGTTTAGAGCTTTAGGGTTAGAAAGGGTTTTAAAGTTTAGGGAATAGGGTTTACTGTTTATGGTTTTAGAGTTTAGGGTTTAGATGCCATTTGGTGCAAACATCACCAAACCGAATTCTATAAATGCCAAACCCTACCCCTAAAACCTTAAACCCCAAGCCTGAAATCCTAAACCCCAAACACCTAAAACCTAAACCCTACAACCATAAATCCCTAAAACCTAAACCCTTAACTCCTAAGAAATAATCCAGACAATGATTTGTTTACCAATTATTATCGACTAAGTAATCTAGTTCATCTTTGAATACCAAAACTAGTTGCATACTCACTCATGGACAAGCTACTTTAATCGATTGATAGAATTTAGTTTGGCATTGTTTGCACTAAGTGGAATCTAATTGCAAAGGAGTACAAGTGGGCATATCAATGCATGAGCACCATAAACAAGTTTTGCCAATGTTGATGATCTCATCAACAAACAATCACAAGAAGTGGAAATTTTACAATATTTCTAAAGAAAAATATTACCGTGTGCATCTCTAAGTGCCTAATGAGACGTGTGTTGGTTCTACTAATAGGTGGTTGGATTTTGCCAATTATAAAACGTTAGACATAAGGTTGATTAACCCTTTTAAGAATGACATTACCATTTATTAGCCTTATTAACAAGTTGATTGTAGTGAACATAACAATATAATTACAATACATAAAGTTATTGTATCGACACCCATTAAGGGTAGTTCGGCTAGAAAGCAAAGAATGACTTGTAAATTATGTTTTTGATGTGATATTTGTAAAAAAAAATTATATGCCATTTAGCACTGGTGTTGGATTGTTTCATTCAACCTTGATAGTTTTGACAATCGTTAAGTTGCTTCAAGGCCACTGCAAGTAAAGATATTAGCCCAACGGGATTGGTCATTATTTGTTCATGGAACTTATTTAGTATAGTCATCAAAGGAAAACTTATAGTTGGTTCAAAGATTATTTGACAATAAGCATGAAGGAAAATTTAGCATAACTAACTTGAACTGAGCTAAAAAGAATGAATTTCATGAAAAAAACAAGAAATTGGTGAATACGATTACTATATCATTCAGACACACAGAAGAAAGTTGTATAGGTGAGAATTTATATACAATTACACACACTTCAGGTGTAAGGGAATAAATGAGTTGTTATGAAAATGAAATCTAACAAAATTTGTTGCATCTATCCTATATAAAAAAATAATAGAAAATGACCTATACAATAAAAGAATCACTATGACACCATTAAAGTAATCTCCTGTAATCTTTGATTTTTCTTATACTCCCCCTCAAGATGAGCCCTACATGTACGAATGTTTGACAAGCTCATCTTGGATGATAATGCATAGAAGGATGGAACAGTGAGAAACTTCGTGAATATATCTACTAGTTGCTCTTTGTATGAGCATAATGTGGATCAATGATACTTGCTGAAATCGTTTCTCTGATAAAATGGAAATCCACATCTATGTACTTTGTCATTTCATGGAAAACGAGATTTCTAGATAGATGCAAAATAGATTGGTTGTCACAAAATAGTGGCACAAGCTGCATATGTTGAAATCCAAAATCTACCAATAGTGAAAGAAATAAAATCACTTCACAATAGCAATTTTCCATCGCACTATAGTCTACTTCAGTTGAACTCTGTGCTACTAACGTTTGTTTCTTGGACTTCCAACTCAACATAGAAGTTCCAAGTAGTATACCTAACACATTCACATATTTTGTTGTGTTTGGGCATTTAACACAATCACAATCCCGGTATGCTGTCAAATACAAATTGGAAGAAGCCGAAAATAAACTCCTTGACATGGGTTTCCTTTGAAATACCTTAATACCCTATGAGCTACCTAGAGATGCACCATTGCATGCTTATCCATGAACTGTGAAAGCACATGTACTACATAAGTTATATCTTGTCACGACCCATTCCCGGGGCCGTGATCGGCGTACGAAATGAACCGTCTATGGGAGCCTGGCCCATCTCGTACAAGCCTCATAGTACAAAACTTATACCCAAACATCATATTTAAATAAATATGAATAACAAATAAAAATATAAACTTTGTTTATTAAAAACAAAACATGCATAATATTAAGTGCGAAAATTAATTTCAAATTAAAACATTTGAAATATCAAAAACCTAAACAAGACCCACAGGAATCCGGTGTGTGGAGCATCTAACAAATTAGACAAATGGACCCGGTCAAAAGGGCAATGACCGCAACATCAAAATCCCCCACTGAGCATCAAAGTCAACAAACAAAATTTCTCAGAGTCACCTGCAAGATGATAATAAACAGGAGACAAACAAACAAAGAAAAATGGTCAAACCATGTGAGTGAGGGACAACACTCCAGATTGCCTCATACGTGCCTCACAAAGACTGGTTTGAAAATCATTTGAAAACTAACACATGCGGTATACGACAGGTATACATACGTATACACTATATACATAATATGGTTTCCACGAAAATCATTTCGAAATCGTTTGCAACCAAAGCAAACAGCATACACGAAATCTTTCTGGAACTAAACCAGAATCTTTCCAAATTCTTATTAAAACTTTTATGCTTTCCAAATTCTTATTAAAACTTTTATGCTTTCCAAAAACCAAAGCAAAATCTTTCGAAAACCTTTTTATCTTATCGAAGCTTCAAAACTCAACCTGTTTAGGTTGTACTAAATGTTTCCAAAATCCAAATCCTTTTATCGAAACTCTTAT
>CAODLS012154219.1:0-19716 GCA_948243855.1 Flueggea neowawraea
CAATTTAACTCCCCAATACACTTCAAAAATCCTATTAACACCAACAAAATTTTAACACTCCAAAATATCATTAATTAATTTAATGATATTTCAAACTAAAATTAATCCGTCAAAAATAATTAATTCGAAAAAAAATTTCAAAGGAAAATTTACCGGAAAATAGTGGAAAAAAATCAAGTTATTACACAACCTATAGCCAAACGTCACTTTTGTAGGTGCTCCATCTTGAAAGTTAATTGCCGGTGAAATTCCTCCTTGGTTCCATCTTGGTGGAGAGACTCCCACAAGGATTAAAACTCAACATCTTTGTGTCCTCTTTATCTAGATCACCATGACAAGTCACATAAATCAATCCTGCGCCAACTCCCCTAGAAAATCTGCCAAAGGGTTGCTTCCTCTATGTTATCTTCCCCTCTCTTCCTGAAATGGCGGCAAAGTCATTGCGATTCTAGGTGGAATAAAACTCAACAAACTCAAGCATATTCTCCCGGGCCAAGACTCGTTCCTATGGCTCCCCCAAGACGTTGGCTTGGTTCCCGGTACATGGACTCTACTTGCCCATTGGATCTGAGCAATGTTTTGGTGTAAATGCACATAGTCAGCTAAAGAACAAGGGCACTTTTGCAACATCACAAATACTAGCTCCATAACATGACATCCCTGATTCACCCACCAAAATATGTGAATAACCAACCAAAAGAATATAAACACCCTTAAAGATCAAGGCAAACATCGACTTCGGCTAAGCAACACAAAAGGCCGACCGAACAGTATGACAAAGACAAAAATTATAAAAAAATCCTACAAACACAAACATCAACGACACATAACCAATAAAATACATGTGATAATATCGTAATTCCTTGCCCTAGCCTATCCAAAAACATGGTCCGTCGCCAAAAAGACCATAACAACCTCGCCGAGAAACTCCCAATTTAGAAAAAAGCAGTGGCATAACCAGAGGAAACTCCAATGACCTGGGTCATTTACATAGATGCAGTACAAAATCTCGATCATACAGAAAGCACCCAGGCAAAAATAACAACCAAACCAGTGACTAGAGGAACCATTAACATACAACCAATGGAAAAACATGGACACTTTCATAACATTGCAAATATTGGCTCCATAACATGGCATCTCCTAGGATAATTCATCATCAAAAAACATAATGAATAAGCCAAAAAGACTCAAACTCTCAAAAACAGATGGGAGAGGTATTGTAAGTATTGTAAGTTCACACGCCTGGCCCATTAAAGCACACGGCTAAAATGACCAAAACAACCTCTCCCCCTTATATAATAAGAGCAATTAAGACCAAAACCAACCTAGGGTAAGGAAGGACACAACTATTCAAAAAAAGTTACTTTTCAATCAACAACAATCTTCATCCAACTTTATCTAATGAATAATTATAGTTCAATACATGTTGTAATGCAATTACATAGAGATAGAAAGATACAAACACCGACAATTATACATATTTGGCAAGGATGTCTGTGTAAACAGACGAACAATTTTACATAATTTGGTAAGAGTGTTTGTGTCCATGGGAGATCACTTTCATATATTCAGTCAGTTCACTCATTGAATACATAAGAGAGATTTATATTTATACGAACAAAAATAAACTTATTCTGATTAAAAATGACAATGATAAATATTGCATATATAATGATGATAAATACAAAATTTATCACCCGATTTATATCTTCAACACATGTTTGCGATATTCTGCAAGTGCCCACAGTGGAAAAACATTTCGATATGTTGGATAATGAATCATGCAATGCACTGTGAAAATTCCCGGCATTTCCTGCCATTGATAATACAGCAGAAAGACATTGTAAATATTTGTTGATCTGTATGCTCAAGTCTTTACGGTAATGGTCATATTAACTAGCATATTGCGTGTGTACTAGATTTAGTATAATGGTCATATCAATTTCACCACCTAACATGTGTACACGTGCTAATGTTTAATTACCACACGAGAAAAATTGAGGTCTTGTTTAGTTGAACTTGCTGGGCATTGTAAAGGTGAACTTGCTGGGCATTTTTTTTTTAGTTTGCCATGAAAAATTGAGGTCTTGTTTAGTTGGGAAAAATAAGCCAACTTTTTAGAAACTTATTCTAAGAAAATTAGAAAATAGAATTCAATGCATAGTTACAGTATTTTCTAATTTATAAAATTAAAAACCTATTTCCATAATTTTCTAAATTATAGCTACTAGTTAGAAAACACCAAAATATTAGTTATAGTAGCATGAGTGTTTTCAAATTGAAAAACACTGGTCCCCTATTATTAATGCCATGTAACAATTTGGAGAATAAAAATCTGGAAAATAAGGAAAATGAAAAGAAAAATTTAAAAAGAAAATAGATAATGTTTCCCGCAATAAACATGGCCTAAACTTTCTTCTTCTTTTTTTAACCAAGGAAAACATAAGGGCCTATTTAGTTTGGAAAGCAATTTTTTGTTTTTTGTTTTTCATTTTCTGTGTTGTTTTTGTTTTCTAAAAGCTGAATATTAAGTTTATAGAAAGACTTGTTTTCCATAGAAAATAAGTGAAAGTTTTTAAAAAATTCTCTAATTTTGGTTTTTGAATTTTAGAGAATTTTTAAAAATTTTCTAAACTAAATAGGCCCTAAAATTTTGAAGGCTGAAAGTGACAATGTATGTAATCTAAGTAAACAAAAAAAAACAAGCACTTTTAGTTGAATGATCAAAAACACGATTTTCACTAGTGTGGGGGTTAAAAACTGTATTAAGCCTTTCTATTTTCAAGAAGTATGAGGAGATAAATACCTGTTGAGGGAAATCACCATTACTATCTTGAAAATTTATCAACAATTTTGCAGCACGATGGAGAGGAGTAGGGTCTCTTTCAGCCTATTTTTTTACAATATGAAAACAATTAGTGAATGCATATGCTATCACGAAATATTATAATCGTGTAGTAATAGAAAGTGCATTTCACTAGTGTGTGACATTAACCTGTCCAGCACGAAGCAGAGCCATCAAAGCCCAAGAAGTTTGCAACAAATTTGATCTATTTCCTTCTAGAGGTGTGTATTTCTGGATCACCACGAAGAGATTGCTAGATGTGGTTAGAAGAAGGAAGAATTACAAAAACAATAAAAATGCTAAATCTCACAAATGAAACAACAGTTAAAATCATTTCAGAAATAGAAACATGCAAAAAAATCATTTTATAGTTGAAATGTCACGATACACCAGTGATTCTCACGCCTCTAGCATTTCATAAAAAAAATGTGTTTGTCAATCTATTTTCTTTTTTGGATAAAGGCCTGGAGTTTTTCCTTGATTTTGCTAGGTCACTATTTTGGTAACTTGACACTTAATAAAGATGTAATTTACCAAAAATAAACTAAAATTTATTCAATAATGGATAAGGATGAAAAATCGAAGACATGAAGTAGAGAGGCTACGGATCTATTTTATTAATAATTCAAGGATAATCTATGAGTAAGGTGTTTAGTTCTCACAATAATAACTTCATAGGTGACAATTAGTATTCACATGTTATAAATATGTCATGTCACCTACATATATATTATACATTATTTTACTAATATAAATGCAAAAAAATAAAAAATTGTATCAATCCTACGTGTCGTATAATAATCGAGTATTTTGTAATCATATTGCTTGTCAGAAAACACTGGTTCTAATTTAAGGTTGAGATACCAAAGACATTTCTGTAAATGATCAACGGTCAAAATAATAATTTATGTTTTTTGGTCACGTTAAAAGCCTAAAACAACAAAACATATGTTAAATATTATACTGAAGATGATTAGTAATAATAAAATTGATGCGTGATACATGTTGTAAAATGATATCCAAACAAGATTTTAGAATTAACCTCTTATATATAGTAAGATACTTAAAGGCATGACTAAATCCAAAATTTGATTTTATAGCATTAATTGCACAACAATATATACTTACTTTGGTCGTGCTTGAAAGATAGCTTTCCCCCTAACCACCATCCTCGCATTGTAGTTTAAGTAAAAAATCAACAGCTTTGCTTACATTAACACAACTATTGTATGTACCACCGGCTGCTACTAGCCCTTCAAGTGCAAAATATGTGCCGTATATAAAACAAACGCCCCAGTTTCCACACCTTCAAATATACAAATCAACATTATTAAGTGTACTTACTACCCATCAACATGCCCTAGAAAAAACATCATTCTATATTGATCCACAGAAAAAGGAAAAAAAATAAAAATTTTAAAAAAATTATGGAAAATTAAATATTAAGTCTGCAAGATATAGCAAAATCTACAAGAGCATCCTCTTATTTTGTAATCCCAAATAATTCTTCCGTTAGTTTTAGTAAGAGTAAATATATACGTCCCTCCACTAGTGTTGCTTAGAAGTTTGTCTAAAAAAGGCTGACGTATATTTTAAATTTTACAAAGGGAATTTTATGAGACTAAAACACCGTTCTTTACAATACTTAGTCTGAGTTTACTCACCCACCCAGATAAACCAGAATATCACCATCAAGCTAATTGAACCACTACTCACAAATCATCAGCACCACTCCCATAACTACCACCGTCTAAATCCTTACAAAAAGAGTTAAAAGAAACCGAGTATTGATCAAGCATACATTAGATATTACATCTCAAAATGGATAACCTGAAGCAAACACACAAAAATACAAGAGGAAAAAAAAAGGTTTTCAAACTTAATTTATTCTGCAATTAAGAAATTCGTTCTAATCAGCCTTGTACTGCCCTCAAACAGACATGTCAACCAAAATTTTAGGCCCTTAAAATCCCAACAGAAAACATATAGAAAACATGAGATAAACGAATTTCTTTTGGGAAGTTTGGAAAGCTCAAAACAATTGAATCTTTGTGCATCTTAAATTACTCTCGGTAGAGGACATTGTGTTCAAATGTTTTCATGTAGCAGTGTTCTTGTCAAAATGTAAATATAATTCTTTCGCTTTTTCTAGCATGGATGTTATTAGATGTTTGTATACTATCCAATCTATTTGTACAATCTACTTCTCCTCAATCTAACTTAAACATACATCCTACGACAGAGTTGATTAAGCATGTAGAGAGTCTTGATTTTGCATTTTCAACAGAAACGGTGGCATGAGTTAGTGTGGGAGAAAGAGAGACAGGCGCAAGGGAAAAGGGGCTTTTAGGTTACTAAGGTTAGGAATAATATAAGAGGGTATACTGATTTATTTACACATATTCTAAAAGTTGTTACTAGATATGAGAAAAACATCAGGAACGAACTACTGGAATTTTCAAAATATAATGATGCGCTTTCAGATTTAGCTATACTTAAGGGATGAAATAGTTAACTTTCCAAAAAGTATTCAAGCATATACGTACCATGAGCCATCGAGCAGTTGTAAACTCTTTATGTAATGTACGGCATTTGAGATGAAATTTGTGATCTCTTCGGTCCTGTGCTCTGAGTAGAACTTTCTGAATAGGACTAACGCTTTGATTCCTGATCCAGTGACCTCGACAGTCCTATATCAATATCATAACCAGTATTATTAATTCTATGATACATAATAGTATTACCGTTCCATATCTAACCATATGTCCAAACTGTCGCTATTTATATCGATTTTGGCACAATCCATTAAACATAGCATAAAAATACTCAACTTTTGAGTGTTACATCATTTTTAGCACACGTTATGTCCTCCATTAAACGCACAAAAGTTCTACTGAATACTTATTTAAAAAAAATCCACTGAATTTGTTAACTAGAAGTACAAGATGAAAAGTTAAAAAAATATTTTAAAAAATAATAGTAAGAGCAATATGGTAAATTTTAAAGATTTTGGGAAGCTATACTTCTATTCAAATGTAAACTTTTGCAAAAATCATTATCTTTTGTATGATCTTATTAATTACTTATAATAATTTGCAAGTTATTTCTTCATTTAAAAAAATACCTTGCATTAATGATTATAAAAATTTATTGAACTATAAAATCTACTAATATGAAATTAAAAAAACTGTCTTAATGATCTAAAAAATATTAAAATGTTTTAAAGTTAATCATTTAAAGAAATTTTAAAGGTTTAATAGATAAATAAAATAAAATTTCAAATTTTAATTTTTAATGAAAAAATTAGTTAATGCCGAAATTGATATAAAATATCTGAAGATTGGGTCAAAATTGATAAAACTGTAACAGTTTGAGATTTTATATGGTAGAAAAAGTATTCTTTGTCTTGTTTTCACCTAATATAAAGTAAATAGCGTTAGTGGCACGTCAAGACTCCATGAAATTAGAAATGTTATATGCTAAAAAATTAGGTATCTTTTGTAATATTTTGTGTCATTAATCCCTTTAAATATCACTAATAAAACCTTTGCTTCGCAAAACAATTAAAAGAAGTGAAGAAAATTCTTACTCATGCTCAACGACGACCTTTTCAAGAAATTCCATAGGACTGAACATCTGAAATATTTTAAAAATAATAATTCAGGATATTTTTTTGTCATTAATCCCTTTAAATATCATTAATAATACCTCAAATTTGTACCTCTAACCATGAACTTCCTCTATCCGCTTCCCAGCATTTTATGCCACCATTTTTGCTCTACAACAAAATAATTCTTGGGAAAATTACTATGTTTCAAATTAACAAATTTTAACCCACGCAATTATTGTCTGCTATTTTTGGGATACCTTCCTAAATCCTACATTGATTAGAAATGAATTTTCGTAAAAATGTGAATTCCACATTACTTAGGAAGAGGATTAATAATGGCTCTTTTCCATACTATAAGCCTTGTAAATTTTTTTATTATTACTATTATCATATATCCTAGACTAAATTAATTGGAGAGGATGTAACTTGACCTTTGAATTTGTGAGAGTAAGAGATTTTATATAATTTTGTATGTCCAAAAATTGTAATTTTATTCTAATGGAGCTGTGGACCTCTATTGATCATGTGTTTTCTGCTATTTTCTCTGTTATTTACTTTTTTTATGGGTGTTATTTTGTGTTTGTACTCCAATATTTACTAATATGACTTAATTAATAAAAAATTGATTTATGTTTTGTTTCTGTAAAAATGGTTGATATCAGATTTGAACCATAACGCTGCTTATCGTTGTCATACATTAAGGAAATTACTTGACGAAAAAAAAATGAAAATATGTAGATAATGGGAATTTGATATTATATTTCTAAATATTTCAGTTTTTATTTATATATTTTCAAAATAAATTTATCAAAATTTTATTTGAACTGTTCATTTCTGTTTGTTACTTGTAGTTCTGGCATTGTGAAGTTACAAATAAGTAATAAAATTAAAAAAAAGTGTATGCTATGTTTAGTTGAGCATATATATACATATGATAATGATAAGTATAAAATTTTTATCTATGACAATGATATGATAATGACTCCTAGTTGACTTATGCATCAATATATATATATATAAGTTAGAGAATTTTTTCTAAGTTTTGATGAGTGGCGTTTTAACTGATTGACATGTGGTGACTCTTCTAAATCTCTTCTCTCTTTTCTTTTTTTTTTTGTAATATAATATACAAAAATTTTCTAAAATCAATAATTACATAACAAAAAAATCAATATATTTATCAATATATAACAAAAATCAATATATACATTTAAATCAGTATATATTACATAACAAAAAATTCTAAATTTTTGTTTTATTAATTGACTTTTATTATGTAATTATATATATATCGATTTTGTCAACACATTAGTCTTTTTGAAAAGATAGAATCATATATAAAAATTAGAGGTGATTTGATATTTTCGATCAAATTAAGATAATATTAGTTATATTGGCTTAATTCAATGCATACATATGCATTTGTTTGGTTAATACTATGATATGCGAATTAGAATCTTTTATTTTTATGAATTTATATACTTCTCTAGGAAAAAAATAACATGTTTAATGAAATAATTATGAATAAAATTATAAAATTTTTATAATAATTTTAAATATTTAATAGTTATAGTTTCTCTCCTAATTTACCAATATTTTAATTTTTATTATTGAAGTACTAATTTAATAAATAATTTTTAAATAAAATAATATATTAATTTAAATAAAAAAATTGTAATTTACCGGAAGAATATTGCACTACTTTTTATATATGACAATGATAAGTCGATTTCATGTTTTTACCTGTAGAGAAAGTATAAAATTTACAGCGTCAAACAACTTTTGGGTTTCCATTTTCTCGCCAACAATTTATGGTTCCATCTCCGAAAATATAAGGCAACACTGCAAATTAAAAAAGGCTAATAATAATTATTCTTTTTTGACTTCGTAATAATATTAATTATGATTCAAATTTCTTATCATCAAACTTTCTGCGGTAACATCAGAAGCTGTACACCCATAATCTTGATCACTAACTGACCAACCTCCTTTCGAGATGTGATAATACGTTCTTGCATAATCACCACCACGATTGTTGGTTACCTTCAAGCATAATCACACATAGAAATTCAGTAGCTTAAAAAAGAGGAATAAATTTAAAAATTATTTTCCCTAAAATAATAAATACCTGTGATTTTTTCAGGAAGTCATTCACTTTTTTTAAAGTAGGTCCAATTTCATCTACGATGTCGCAAGCAAGCAAAGCTTGACCAGCCAGAGCTGCATCCCAGCTTTGGGTTCCGACGCCCTGCACATAATGCATCGTTAAAAAAATACCCTGCATATGTGGCATCTCCTTTGGCTGTCCAATAGAGAGCTATTAAACTCTTTTTTCAGGGTTAAATGATTAGGACGGTTCAAGGGCCAACCTGACACCTTTTTTCTTTAATTTTTTAACATTTCTCTTTCTCTTTTCATTCTCTTTGCTTTCTCTGTCTCCCTATCTTTTTTTTTCATACTGTAATATATATTTTTTAATTAATATCACTTTTTATATCTCATTTGTTTTAATTAGACACTGTGTCTTATATCTATTTTTTAATCAAATATTATATCTGATCTCTTTATTCAATTAAATACCAAAATTTAACACCATATTTTAAATTTCTTTTTTTAATCAATATCAATTACGTATTATTTTAAAAAAAAAAATAGATAAGTTATATTTTTCTAAAAAGTTAAAAATAATTTTAAAAATATGATGTTTTTAAAAGAATAAGTAGCATGAAATGTTTTGTGTAATAAAAATATTTACTACGATTTGTATATTGTAAAAAAATTAAATTAAGAATGAAGTAGAAGTGGGTCTCATTATAGAATTTAAAATTAATCTAAACAAATAGAGAAAAATAGCTTATTGAAAAAAGATTTAGTAGAATGCTGATGTGATATTTGATCAGACAATTAAAACTCCAAATCAGTGAGGATGCCCTCACATGACAAATTTTTTAGGTTACTTGTAAAACAAGGTCCTTGAAGTCGTCCCGCGGGACGTTTGCTGAACATTTTTATTGTTATTTTATTAAAGTCCCTAGTTCCTAGCCCTTCAGTTTTTTCATCCGTAATCCAGGGGCTACTTTAAGAGTCTCGCGGGACGCCTACTCAGCTTTCCACTAAACACAATTTTATTTTAATCTTCCAACTTTTTTCTACTGCTTCATTTAATACTTTCTACCACAAATTCATTAAAATAAAAATAGTTCATGCAAATAAAAATAATTTGTTAAAATAAAAATATTACATTAAAATAAAAATAAGTCGTGATCGCTCCATAATCATGTCATCGCTCCAACCGCTATGATAAGATGAAGCAACGTTGTTGTATATGCCGTTAAATAAGGTGACAATTTTGTTGAGTGTGTGCCACCTATTTTTAACGGTCTTCCCATAACGTTGCTCGCTTGCCTACATCCCGTGGTTGAAGCGTGCAACCACTCACTTCCAAAAAGAGTTGGCGTTTTGGTCGTTGGACATTATGTGGTCTTCAAAAATAGCGATCCAACACTTAGCCAACTTGACGTCGTGTGGAGGGATCCACTTTTTGTACTTGGCACCGACGTCGGGCCCGAGATTGCTTAGACTAATAGTGGACTCAAGGGTTCATTTCAGGAGTAGGAGAATCCACTTGGGAATCCATCGTCGAGTACCTATCCAACAAGGGACTGTAAGGATTATTTTGTGAAAAATGATTATTTTGTGAAAAATGATTGGACGTAAAATTTTGGAAATTGAGAAAATTGGAAAGTGCTAGTTGATATGGAAATGAGAAAAATGAAGCGTTGGGATTGAATTGATAGCTTGTGAAAGAAGAAAAATTTGATGGATTATTTTTAGAATATCGGTAGTTGGCAAAATTTGATGGGTTATTTTGTTGGGAGGATTGAGTATTTTTATTTTTGTGATCCATAATTTTGGGGGAAAAAATTGGAGTGGGAGTAATTTTAGAGTATGAAGAAAAATTTTAAGAGTTGAGAGAATTTAGGAGAGAGAAATGAGTGTTTAAAGTGAAGAAATGATAGAAAAAAGATGTGTTTATGGGGTATTTATTGAAAAATAGGTAAAACTAGCCGTTAGCGACCAAATGGGTAATTTTTCATCCCCCAACGGTACTCCAACGGTAATATTACTGTTAGAGTAAATCTGACCGTTTGATCAAAACGATCCAACGGTCAGATTTTGATTTTTTTTTAAATAAAAATGTCAGTTGACAACTAGCATGTCCTCTAGTAGACCAAAACGCAGTAACGTGTCCCGGTCAGCGGGGCTAGGAATGGGTCCGTTGTGGGCAGCCTTAGTAAGGTGAAATTTTTTAATGCTGACTCATCTATAATATTTGATGTATCATAAGAGGAAGATGATATAATGCCTTTCCTGCTTCCACAGTTGCGGCAAAGTCTTGACTCTCCTGCAGTTTCAATTTTTCCTGCGTTTGATAACTTATGGACGTAGGTTACGTGGCAATGAGCAGCACTACGTAGCTTCGGGACTATGTGATGAAGCTCTTAGACTTATTGTTGGAGTTTCAGAAGGCTATACTGTCAAATTTTTTAGCACTTTTTTGTATGATCAAGGCAGTCACTTTAATGGCCAATATTACATACAAATTAAGCTGGTCTACTTGGTCTCCACCAAAGATTAAGTTTTTTCTTGGCTAATGCTTCATTATAGAGTTGTAAAAATCAAACCGTAACCGGCGAATCGAATCGGACCGGTCAAAACTGCTCAAAACCAGAACCGAACAGAAACTAGAACCGGCCGACCAAAACCGGCGGTTTACGGTTTAAGTTTCGGTTTTTCGTTTTAAAAACCGTCGAACCGCCGGTTTAACCGGCTGTTCCAGCTGTTATTTTTTTTTTTTTTCAACTCTATAAATACCACACCCCATTCTTATCAATTTTACACTACTTTTTATCTCTCAATCTCTTCTACACTCTCTCAAAAATTTATTTTTCTATAAATTATTATTATTAATTACTAATAGAATATTTAATTTGTTTAAAAATTATTAAAAAAATCTTTGGAATAAAATATATTATTGGTTTTATAGTTAATTATTGAATATAACAAAATTTACAAACCAATTGACGGAATAAAATAACGGAGTAAAAACAAAATTTTGAAAAAAAAAAAGAAAACAGGAAACCAAACCGAAATCGAACCAACTATTAAACCGGTCAAAACCGGTTAAAACTGGAATCGAAACCGAACCGAACTAAAACCGGATCAAACCGTGAAAACTACGGTTCGATTCCGGTTCTTATATTTGACAAACTGGAACCGCCGGTTCCAGAACCGACAACAAGTCTATCATTATCTCTTTTTCTTGAATTATTTTAATGCAAGTCAGTCTATTTGTGTCTTTTGTGATGCTTTGGAAACCCAAAATCACTTGCTCCTACGTTGTCCTTTTGCTGCCAAGATATGGGATTTGGTTTTGTCTGGATAATAACAGTCATGTCGTAAACTAACAATGAAAGATTTTTTTCATTCAATGGCTTTATCTGTTGAATGGGAACCTATAGAGGCAGTGCTGGCCTTACTTAGGCCAAGTTTTGGCTTGGGAAATATGAGAAGTTCGGAACCACAAAGTAT
This sequence comes from Flueggea neowawraea, assembly GCA_948243855.1. NCBI lineage: Eukaryota > Viridiplantae > Streptophyta > Magnoliopsida > Malpighiales > Phyllanthaceae > Flueggea > Flueggea neowawraea. The sequence goes on from CAODLS012154219.1 coordinate 12,051, forward strand.
TCAAGGGACTAGGCTTGGATCCAGAGGAGATTATTTTTAAATATTTTTTGTTTTGTGCTTTTCTTGTCAAATGTAAGCATATGGCTTTTTGCTATTCGAGGCATAACATCTACAGATACCCAAAATGAGAAAATGAGTATATATATATGCACCACTTCGGTGGATTGGCTTAATAAAAATAATCTAACTTATCAAAACATATCAGCCTGTTGGGCTCTTTTTTCTTTTTCGTTAAACTACTGATTGTTGGAAATCGGGTCAGGTCGCCCATGACGTGTCGACGCGAACCCAAAATCAACCATTACACAGAAGCTGAGCAATTGCAAAAAAAAGGCACAATGGTGCCTAAAGATTTGCAACTCCTTATAGTCATGTCATTTTTTATACATGATATAAAAGACCAAAATAAATTGACAAAAAAGTGATATATCTCGACGACAAAAACACATTAAAACATATTCAAGAGGAAGAACAAAAGTTTTGTGAAAGTCAGAGACAAATTGGGTACTTGGATTGTGAAAAGAGGATTATAATTCTCATATTCCGATCCCGGATCTAATGAGACAACTTAATTTTAGTTAATTTACTTAATTTGCAACGTTTTAACATTTACACATGAATCTTGGTATTCTAAGTGGCAACATCTCACTAGGCAAATTGCCATGTTAGCAAAAGGTTTAATAATTTTTCTTCATAATATTTGACATTTTTATTAGTTTTGTTACAATATTTAACAATGGTTTTACCATTATCACAATACTTTTGATTTTGTTATGACTTTTATTACTTTTGATAAAATATAATGAAGTCCTAGCAGAGGAGAAAAGTGATAATAGTCGAATGTTGTGCTTTTAAACATTATAAACATTATCATAATGTTTATATATTTTAAAACATTATGATAAAAGTAATAAATCTTTATAAGCAAAAAAAAAAAAAGCTAAATGTTGTGTTAGAAAATATTGTTAATCCATTTCTTAAATTAAAACTACGTAGTTTTATTAAGTCAAAACAATGTAGCATTAAATAAGTGAAGTTTTTTGTTTAAAAGTTTTTTTTTGAAAAAAAATCATCAACTTATATTTGAGCAAGATATTTAAACGAAATATTTTAAAAAACAAATCAATAATCAATAATTTAGGATTAATCAGTGTATATACTTAAAATTAAATTTCATCAGTAAACTAGTCATAACTCCTGCGCATTTAATACCAACATTTACCAAGTTTATAAGTTTTAAATTTTATCACTGAGAGTAGATAGAAGTATTCATTAAGTCACAAATTCTTCTTTGTCGGATGTCCTCTATAACTTAAAATCTGTGATTTGAGAGTTGAGGAATGTTAAGAGTTACAACACTCTCCTATAACACTCTTTTATTAAATTGTATGGTTTTTGTACTTTTTTAGCAGTTGATGATGTATTTTTTCTTGTTTTCATCAGATTTTTCATTAAAAGAATATTAAATTTATATTTTGCAGTAAGCTCAAAAAAAATTGACATAGAAAAATTGTGATTGTGTTGTATTTTTTATTTGAATATTATATTATGCTGCAGAATTATGTTGTATTTGTTTGTGTACATATTCTCTTAATTTTGGCAAATTGAAAAAAAAAAAAGAACAAGAAAGAACAAGAAGAGAGAGGAGTGAGAAAGAGAACAAATCATTTATTAAGTGAGAGAAGAATAGAGAAAAAAAATAAAAATTGATGAAAAATGAATAAAAAAAGTGATCAATAAGAAAGAAAGTGTTCTAAAAAAGTATTATAAGAAAGTACTCTTAACATTCCTCTTTGAGAGAGTTAGGAATAAAGTTATAAGTTACTTGATGGTTGATTTATTGTTGAATCAGAATTAATAGTGCATAAAAAGTTCTTGTTTATTTTAAAACGTGAAGAATATGAAAATGTCTCTAGGATTGATAAGTTAGTGGAAGTCATGCGAAGAGTCTTGAATAAGTGGACGTAGGTACAAAATTTGCCAAACCATTGTAAAAATGTATTCACTTTATCTTCAATTTTCTCTTTTGTTGTTTGAGTGTACAAGAAAATTAGTTCAAGAACCCATTCCACCTTATTCACCCCTTTTCCATAGAGTGGAAACCAACATAATAAGGTGTTACTATAATAAGAACTTTTTAAAAAATCATCAATGAGGATTCTTTTAATAAATTAAGTAATTAAGGCTTAAATTAAGTAACAATCATAGTTACTTAATTTATCACAAAATTAAGTAATCGGTGGCTAAATTAAGTAACGACATCCAAAATTAAATAACTTGTAGAGTTAAAATTAAGTAATCACCCCCTCAAATTAAATAACTGAGGCTGAAATTAAGTAAATCGAATCCTCAATAAAGGCTCTTTTTAAAAATTCTCATTATAGTATCACTCAACATAACAACTATGTTAAACAATTTTTTTCCTTTTATCACAATATTAGATTTTGTTATAATTTTATTATACTTAAAAAAAAGAATCGTAATAAATGACGAAAGTGATAATAGAATCAGATATTTGTGCGTAGATATTATAATAAAAAAGTTAAACTTATGGTAAAATTACCTTTTTATTTTTTTGATAAGTCAGCCATGAAAAATTTTATTCCTCTAGGCCGTAAAGACCTAGAAAAAGAACCTTTGTGCAACCAAGTACAAAAATACATGTAAATCGTATTGATTAAAGATTACAAAATGAAATCATACCAATCAAACAAACCTTGATAAAATACTCATGCCTACCTATGCAAGTGCAACATGAGTTGAAGTTAGACCTTTACTATGTTATTTATAAGGTTGCGTTCTAACCTCTCTACTGCTAGTTCCTGATCTTCGTCAAGCAAAATACCCATTTGTGATCCAGTGTCATTTATGCTAACAATATTATCAAGTCTTTTGTTAGATTGAAACTACATAGGTTTGTCCTAATAGTTTTATTAAGTCAATACAAAGTAAGTTTCACTAAGCTTTTCTGTTAGAAATTGATAAATTTATTAGCAGTATTTTTTTAAAAAAAAAAAGAAAATAAAGTTGAGCACGATATTAAAAAAAAATTTTGAAATGAGAAACAATAATCAAGAGGCCAGGATTGTTAATTAGTATTTGTACTTACAATTATTTTCATTCCATCTTCAGCAATTCATAGGGCATCTTGAACTCTGGCAATATGTCTCTTAAAGTAATCTCCATTGGGATCTTCCACCCAACAAGCAAGCATAAATAGCACCTGAAATTGGATAGTACTCATAGTTTCAAACTCAATTGCCTTTCCTTTAAAAAAAAAACTCAATGTGCCTTGCACATTAACCAAAAAATATGCGGGTGGATTGAACTTTCTGAGAAAAGTCAAATAGTTACCTTTTGCACTGATCCAAGAGTAATGTAATGACCACTCTCGTCTTCATTATGAATGTGTTTCATAACAAGTTGGAAAGCCTTTTCTCTAATTAACTTATTGAAGGGCCAACGAGAGAGCAAAGGTTCTACAATGACGTACAATGAATCCGACAGCAGACGTTGTACCAAAGGACGAGAACGGTTGTCATCTTCCTGCAATAGTGGACAATCTCAAGTTACTATATTGATGTCATTTGCTTGTTTTATTACAATGATAATTATTAAGCATTATAATTTAATTAAATATGTTATATATAATTGTGAATGTCTCGCAACATTTTTTTAATAAATCACTGTATTTGCTCTTATCAAAAATCGAATTTATAATTCCTAGCATTAAAATAAACTCTAACACCAACATACAACAAATCAATAGTTAAATTTATCTAAGCTCAGTACAAGTCAGTTCAATAACTTAACATTATGGGAGAAGATATTCATTTTAGTTCGTTAATATTTGTGGTTTTGTGAAATTATTTTATTTTGATTATTCTGTATTTCAAAAAATGAAGAAATTTTTTTTGACAGGCTGTTTTGAATATTACCCTTATTTTATACTACTCTACCAAATAATATAGATATAATAAAATAATAAATTTAATTACTATTTGCTGCAATAAGTTCCCAAATCCTACATTGATTAAGATTGAGTTTTGTAAAGACATGAATCCCATATCAATTAGAAATATAATTTCTAAAGGGTCTTTCCCTTATAAATAAGTCTTGATCCTTAATTATTTTGTATCATAAAAATTTTAAGCTAAGTGAATTAGAGAGGCCATAACTTAAGTTTTAGGTTAAAAAAAATTCATATTCTCTTCTCTTTTTTCTATTGTTTTTATCTGTGTGGATATTATTATGTGCTTGGTCTCATCATTATTTACATGCAAAATAAATTCTTATCATTTTAAATGAATTATAAAACAAAAATAATAATTCATAATCTACATCATACAAAAAGGTGAGCCCACCTTTGCACACAAGTGACGGACATTGCTCCAATTAATTTTGTCGAAAGGCTCTATGTGGAGTTCTTCTCTCAATTGTTGAACTAGTGGAGTGATTGGACCAACAAATCTTTTGGCATATAAATATGCTAAGGGCGCATAAACCGTCCGACAATAGCGCCACAACTTCGCTGCTTGTAAATACATATTGCATACTCAATATAAGATTATTCAATTAGCGCAAAATTTTCGTAATATATTAAATCTATTAAATTAAAGGATGTTTTATTCAGTCTGTTTCTTTGATACAATATATCAAATCTAGGCAATTTATTCAATTTATTTCAAATAAATATTTCATTGTAACTCTTGAAAACTTACCACTTTTTCTACTTGTTTTACTACACAATAGATTCAATTTACCAAATATACTGTATACTCAATACATTTAAGAAGTACTACTTAGCAATTTTCAAAAAATATGAAACATAGAAATGAGAAATTAAAAAAAAGTTTAAAATAAAATGTTTAATTAAATTTTATGTTCAAAAATACAAAAAAAATCGTGGATTCGATCCTTAGTAGGAGCAACTAAAATTACTTATAAAAAAATATTTTTTTATAATCAAAACTCACGGAAAACAATATATCACGCACATGCCGTCTTAAAAACGAAAAAAAAAATATTTGTGCAATTTTTTTAAACTTGAATAATCAGATGAAACTATACTCTTTTTTCATACCAATCAGTATCTTCACTCGGTTTCTCTAAGAAACCTAACAGACAGCTATTAATACAACATGGGGGTGAGGGTGTTTGTTTTAGGTATTAGCATATAACAATTTAGGTTTACAAAAATATATCATTATTTTTGTTTTTTCAATACGCAATATAACACATATAAAAAATGTATTTAATCTACTCAAAAATAAAAATTCTTCATACTTAATTAACCTTCTTACCTGGATGAATCGGAGAAAATGAAGGAAGCAACCAAAATTCTGGAGGCATTGGATTACATGCGGACCAATCCAATACACCAAGTATCTAAATATGAAAAATCAAAAGTGGCAACTTAACAACTGTATTAGAAAGAATATAAATAGCTAGTTTTGCTTTAATTTGAGTACCGCCAGCCATGCCTTGCCCCAAGACGGTATTTGGGTCACACCACGATGATCAAGAATCCATTTTCGAGCTCTCTCACAAGCACTGTCTTGTCCACCATTTGCCTCTTCTCCAAGTAGACGCATGGCAACGTAATTAAAGGCTGTTCCAAACATTGTGCTCGTCTCCTGATCAATATGCAATCCCCATCCACCATCTTTATTCTGCAATCAATATGAAGGTTTAACATGTATGTGAAGAACGATTTTAATTTCTTTTGTTGTTGTAATTCTATCTAATTGACATCAATATCTAGCTACTCTATATTAATAGTGGACATGGTGGACATTTCTAGTTCTCTAGGCTACCTAGAGATTCCGCAAACTTCATAGTTCATACGACAGTATGTAGGTAGCAAAACAACGCCGTTGACTTTACCTGATGACAATATAGGTAACGGAGAATTTCGTTGCGATGCTCATCTGTAAATATGACATTGAGATGCTTTGTAATATAAAGACATATAATCTGCAAGGAAATAATTGAGATTGCTTCGTTTAATTAGAATACACAGTATAACATGGTATAATGTTTAATTCTTAAAAAAAATGGTAATGTTTAACAAATATTTATTTAAATTATTAATCCGTTCCCCTTATGAAATTATAAACCTCAATATACTCGGCATCACAAGATGCCAAGAGTGTTTTGCAAAAATGGGGACAATAGTATTTCAACTTTGTAACTAAAAAGCCATGATTGAGAAAGAAAAAAAAATGTTTCGTTTGAGCCAAAAGTATTTTTACGTGATAATATTGGGTTTAAAATTGCACTTTTTTTCTTTAAAATTAAAGTAACAAAAAATCAAATATTCAAGTGTTTCGAGCAGTTTATCTACTTCATTGGAAATATTAAAACTGATCAAATAATAATAGTAATAATAATAATAATAATAATAATAATTCATATTTTAATGGAAGTTGTGAAACTAAAGAATAGTCACCCAAGGGCAGAGGTAAAACGCCACGCCAGATGTGCCTTCAGCTGGCCAATATCCATCGTTTGCCTGTAAAGCGGACAGGTAATGCACAGACCTCTTCATAGCTGTTGTCACTATCTCAGCCGTGATTTCTTATCTTTCTCAACCTTCACTAGGGGAAATACTTCTTTGAAATTTTTCTCTTTTAAAAACTGCAACAAGTCGACATGCATAAATAAATAATTTGTAGAAAAATTCTATTGTAGTTTAATCCTATTTTCGATAATAACTATTAGCGAACCAAGAAAAATATTAAAAATTAAATTTTAGTAGAGTTGTTCAATTCTATAGAGAACAATGTTAGTGATCAAATCTCAACTTCCTATTCTTTTTTCTAACCTAATTTTTTGTCAATCGGAAATGTATTTGAAGAACAGGGGATAAACTCCATCATCTCTTTTGAAAACATAATCGTAAATTGATAATTGCTACCATCTCTGTGAAGGCTATTGGGACTCGAGACGATATGCCCACACATCCAGACCCACACACAAAAAGAGTTGAATTTTTTAAAAGATATGTGAAATGTAGGGAAGAGAAAAATCTTGCAGACCAACCCACTGCACCGAACCCAAACCAATCTATCTGGTTAGTAAACTGAATAGATCGGCTTCATGGTGGTTTGGAAAAGCTTCAAACCGACATTTTCTGTTTTGGTTTTGGTTTTAGAAATCTCAAAACCAAACTCAAACCAAGCCAACCGTTTTGTATAATATAATATAATATTTTGTTTTATTTTATCCTAAACCCACCCTGAACCTAACCTAATCTAACCAAGCCATATAATTATAACCCTAGCCCAAACCGAATACCACTACTAGACTAATCAAAATAAAAACCCTAACCCAGATTCCTCACTAACCCTCGTTCTTCTTACTCCGGTGTTCTTTCAGTCACTCTCACTCTCTCGAATCTCAATTCTTTGTGAACCTCTCTCTCTCTCTCCCTCTAACACAATTGTCCCTTTCGATTCTCTCTCTGTGTCACATTCCTTCGCTGTCTTGATTCTCTCTCACTATCTTTTTTCTGTCTATTCCGACGAGATGAGTCATGAGACTGTTGGAATTCGCGGCTAAAATATGACATTCATATACATACATGGCAGCGGATATAACAAAAATTTAATGCCTTGAATTCCCCCAAGGACCCATGCACATCAACATATATAATTAAGGTTTG
>CAODLS012154242.1:0-12185 GCA_948243855.1 Flueggea neowawraea
ATGACATGCCCCATCTTTGGCCTCTTTTGAGCATTAGGGTCAACACACCGTAAAGCCACTAAAAGGGTACGTTTTAAAGCTCTAGAGGAAGGTTTTTCTGGCAACCTAGGATCTAAAACTCCCTCAGCGTTACGATTTGTAACCATTGTCTTGAGCCATTCAACAAGGTTTACCTGAAAAGAGACTTATAAGTAGGTAGATAAAAATATATTACAAAGAAAATAAACAATGTCATTAAGCAAATTGGTCAATTATGAGCAATACAAACCTCTCCAGGAGGGCGATTGTAATCAACTGGGTTCCTTCCGGAAATTATTTCCATAATAAGAATCCCAAAGCTGTAAACATCACTTCTTTCATTCAACATTCCCGTACTAGCATATTCAGGAGCCACATATCTGCCAAATCAAACACTAACTGTCATTTCAGTTTGCTGAAGCAAGGTTTTCAAGAAGATCTTCCATGAATGTGGATAAAAAGAGAAACAGAAGTGGACAAACCCGAATGTTCCCATTACACGGGTAGTCACATAACTACGCTCTGAGCCTAGGAGTTTAGCAAGGCCAAAATCGGACACCTTTGGATTCCACTGCTTATCCAGCAAAATGTTGCTGGATTTAATATCACGATGAACAACCTTAGGCTCAAGACACTCATGCAAGTAAGTCAACCTATATTTTTAATCACAGTTTAGTTATCACAAACAATTGAAATGGAAAATAATATTCAACCTAGAATATTTCTGAATAAACAAGTTGAGTTCAAATTGATACCCTTTTGCCGTTCCGATTATTATATTCATCCGAATCTCCCATGTGAGAGGACTGCAAGGTCCGACGTCTCCATGAAGCCACTGCTCTAAGTTTCCGTTATCAACATACTCATAAACTAGCATCCTGTACCAAACACATCACTCTGTTAACTCAAAAAGGTAAAAGCTTCAAAGAACTAACAAATTTAAAGCAAGAACACAAAAATTCAACACCAAAAAAAGATCAAACGCCGAAATAAGTACCTATGAGCCCCTTCGGCGCAATAACCCAGCAACCTCACCAAATTCTTATGCCTTACACGCCCAATAGCCTCAACCTCAACCTTGAACTCCCTCTCAGCTTGTCCTCTGTATTAAAAATCCATAATTAAATGCATGCATCTCCAGAAAGCACAAATCTTTCGAACAATAGAACCAGTAAAACCCCAAGGACAACAATTAAAAAGTAAAATTGTTGCAATTAACCAACTACCACAAACAATTACCTGTTGTTAAGCAAATTTTTTACGGCAACATAAGTATTATCGTCCAAAAGACCACGATAAACAATCCCATACCCACCTTCACCAATCACATTCTCGTAAGCAAACCCATTAGTGGAAACCTCCAGCTCTCTCAGAGTGTACCAGTGACCCCACCCCAAATGCGAAACTTCCGGAACTGCAATAACCGCACCTCCCTGATCACCGGACCCAGAACCCGACCGGGTCTCTCCACTCCCATGACCCGACCCACTAGCCCTCTCCGGATACGAAATCCTGAGGTCCTTTCCTATCTCAATGTGAATTCTTTTTCGTCCACCGCCAGGGCTGGTCTCATCCTCGTGCAGTAAAAGAACAGGTTCCGACTCTGGAAGCGGGTCCGGGTTGACGAGTTTAGGGTCGGGTAAAGGGTCGATACGGATTTCTTGGATTTCCTTGGAGACGTTTGGGATTATTGGGTTGGCGTTGTAGTTGGTGGTGGTAGGAAGAGAGGACTTGAATTTATTAGAGTGTAAAGTGGTGCTATTGGTTTTATTGCGTCTTGAAGTGAACCAAAGAGAAATAAGGAAAAGAAGGAGAACTATTGCAGCTCCAACGCAGATACCAAGAACAACCCATAAACGAAGACCAAAGATTGAGGTTCGCTTAGAGAGCTGATCGTTTAAGAAAGAATAGTTTGACATTGTTTTATTAAGGTTGTTGTCTTGTCTGCTTCTTACAAGAAGGGTTCAATTTTTCTTTTTGGGTTCACATAGGAAGAGAAGAAAGAAGAAACAGTGAAGAGAGAAGTGGTGCAGTATAGATGATGAAAGGAGGAATGGAAGAAAACAGCAGCGGGAACTGGGAAGAGAAGAGAGAGAGCGAGTGGGCTAGGAGAGAGAAAGAGAGAGTAGCTGGCATGATGGGACTTCTAGAAACGAAGAATCGTCACCAATGGTTTTTGCTGAATGTGTAATTACAAAAACTAATGAATCAAATCAATTTCAATCTTCCTTCAATAAAAAAAAAAATCAATTTCGATCTTTTGTTTTTAGTTTATGTTTGATGTGTAATGTAATGGTGCTACATTTTCCGATTTGCTATTTAATTAGTGCGGTTGGTATATCTAGAGTCTTACTTGCATTAATTACTTCTCAGCGTCACACTTTATTTTTTCGTTAGAGAATATTTTGGATTTATCATATTTTAATAAAATATTATGGCTATTCAAAAATTTAAAAAACCCTCTAAGAGTGTAAAATTATAAGAGTAGTCGAATCTAAATTTTAATATCAATAATACGTACACATACATTTAACTACTTAAATTAGCATATTGTATAGTGCCCTAAAAAATAGAATATTGCATATTTACTAAGATATTCTTTTTTCTCACTATATCTGATCAATATATTAAATTTATATTTTATCTAAACCAAACAATCAATAAATACTCTAATATTAGAAAAATACAAAGGGTTTATTTGGAAGGGATAGTATTTTATATTATTTTTGTAATAATTAATAATAATTATATAGTAAAATAATAAAGAAAAAATATATTTTTAAAAAAAATATTAAATACATAAAATGTCAAATATTGTGTTTGTCAAATGAGCCTTAAATCGGATGACAAATATGTAGTATCAAGATGAAGGCACAAAGCTACAAAGAGTCGGATAGAGTTTGGTGAGTCTTGGATTATTTGCATCAATTATTCATGCATCTATAGACCTTTTTTTTATAGTTATCTGGAGACTTACTAGTGAGAATAGTTTAAACGGAAAATTGCTCTTGATATTATTAGTGAGGATAGTTTAAAAGTGAGAATAGATTTTTCGTGATTAGAGCATTAAAATGATTAAGAAATTAATTAAATAATGAATAATTCATAAGAGAATGAAGGCAAGAACGGTAGATGGTTGTTGACTTTTGCTGCGGACCTGAGTGGGCCCACCCAATAATAATAAGATGTTAATGCGGCCGTGACACGGGCATCGAACATTGCGAGAAATGTTTATTAAGGAAATCTTTCTTGCCCCTTTTTCTCATATTTTAATGGAATACCCACTCCGTTATGGCATGTGTCAATTTTGTCAAATTCTAATCATGCCAATATACCTGTTAACGTCATTCTGGGCTGCCTATTTGGGCCCAACTCTGATCCTTCTTCGAACCAACTCAAGCCTGGACCCACGCCCTGCATCCCTGGTCCCTTTCAACTTGTCTCCGGTTCGTCGTATAATCGAACCACCCACGTCCCCTTCTGCCACCAAGTGGCAACCGAGATCCAACATTTTCACATCAAAATTCGGATTATCAACCGCTGGAAATTGAAGTTCACTCCAATCCTTAATTTTTTTCACATTTTGTTCTTGGTAAACCAAACCCTCTCTACTAAATTTTGTAGATTTTCAACTACAATTAATACTCCATTACTACTTGACAAACTGCCGGTATATTGCATTCACTAGACGATTGCTAATGTAAAATGCTTGTTGCTTCTTCTTCACGCAATGCCTGTACCTGGCTGGTTGGAATTATAGAAAAAAACTTACCCATTTCATGATTATAATTTTTTTTTCTTTTTCCAAAAAATGAAGACATTAAAGGAGTTGAGGCTCAATTTTGCTTCTCCTTCTACTAAAATGAGGTAAAAAAGCTTATAATTTTGTCATTACTTGAAGACAGAGACTCTCTCTGAAGTCTGAACAAGCAAATGAAACAAAGCCAACTGGGTGTCCATGCATTTCTGATGGGGTCCTGTGGCCACGTTGCTAGCTTGTATCAATATCATAATTGTGATACAGGGATAGTATGTTAATAAGCAATTAAGCACCATAGCCTTTTGTTATTTTGTAGTCCTATTCAAACGTCACTGCAGGCATGTCCCATGATTTCCCACTTTTTTGGTTCATACCATGATGCCCCACTCGTTTGGTTCATACTTGTTAATATGGTAGTAAATAAGAAGTTGATACATCTCTACCGGTATCAATTGTCAACTTCACTTGATTTAATACACTAAAGCTGATGTTTCTTTCTAAGCCAACCCATTTGGTCGTTCGGTCTCATCAACACCAGGAACTTTCGATTAATTATCACTTATTTAAGCCATGACATGAGAGAGGTCTTTTCTCTTCTATTTCAAGCTTTCAGCATCACACTGCTGAATTTGAAGCACATATAGTTGTATACAATCTATATACGTGATCATCTCAGTCATGAAAAAAAATTAGTAATAAGTGAAACCTGAGATATTATGGCCAACTCTCAGAAAAATGTAGCAGGAGGATTTGAGATTTCAATTGAAAAGGTGTGACTATAATTTGGGGTATTTTAATTAATAGACTAATAATTAAATCGTCCGACATTGGCATGCACATTGAAGTTCCAACAATGTATTGTTTTCCCAGGGGAAAAAAAAGCACCATCTTACTCTAAAGGTGGTAGAACTCTGTGCATATAATATTGCATTCCAGAATCAGCATGACAAAAGCCATAAATTCATCTCTCCAGCAGCTAGCTTGAATGTGTCTTTAACCGACAATGCATAGTTGTATGAACCTCCACCAACCTATATATGTAAAAATAACTAATAATTAACAACAAAGTGGTTAGTCTGAAGAAGCCAACGTATATAATTACTTCAATATTCTTTTCACACAGACAGACAGACAAAAAAACTCACCCGAGCATGGATCATGTAGATTCTACGATGGTGATCTGAAGAGATATGAGCTGACACAACGTCAACATTGTGCTTCTGAAGTATGCATAATATGGAAGTAAGCAAGCCTGGCTTCATAGTAGAACACAAACTGATTTGGACATCATCACCACACATGTTCAACACAACATTTGGTGAAAACCATGTCTCGAAGCATGAAATCTGATCAGAATTAGGGGGAGGAAGTGAATTAATAGTTGTTGGAAAGTTGTTTGATGGTCCCTGAACTGATAAAAATGCTTCCCTTGATTCGATTGCTTTTCTGATTTGTGTATCTGGTGTGCTAATAACTGATCCTTCGCACTCCAGAATAGTTGATCCATGTTGGAGTTTTTCAAGTTTTTGATTTTCTAGTGTTTGTAGTTCTTGTTCGAGAGACTTTATGTATCTAACTGCTTCATCAACAACAGTGGACTTATCTGCCTGCACACAGAAGAGAATTGTTGCAAATCATAAAATATATAAATCTTTCACAAAATCCTCGTCTCTTAAAATGTGGTTAAATTGCAATAGCTAGCAATGTATTAGTTAAGATACATATATATAAATACCAAGATGGTTGCGACAAAAATTATTGATGTGTTTAGCTTTTGTCATGCACAACTGCGCAGGGTAGCTGTAGATATATTCATCCATGTTTAAAGTGAAAACTAAATTTTACAAAAACTGCAAACTAAACAATGTGATTTTTTTTAAAGTTATTTTATTTACTTTAAAACTAAGAAATATATATTATATATGATCAGCCCAAAATTGTGTGTTTTCTCCAACAATAATCCTAAATTCATGCTGCCAGGAATTGGTTTCATATGAAGAAAGTGGAATGAGATATGGTCATTTTGCACTTATGTTTTTACATCCTTTTAATGGTGAAGATAAATTTTAAATTAATTCAACGGTTACAAAAGTATTAACACATTAAAAAATGTCACATTAAAAAATGGTTATGTTGCTCATGTATTTTTTTATGTGTTGACACTTTTATAACCGTTAGATTAATTTTAAATTAATTTTCACTGTTAAAAAGAGATAAAGGATGTTAGTACAAAAATATAGTAATTCTTCCGGAAGAAAGTTTTCATGCAAAGAATTAATTGAATTCATAAATTAAGCATTAATTAACGCAACATCAATTAAATTTTGTGGATGTTACTTGTGCTGAAACATAATCTTTTAACAGCCTAGAGCCCCTTAATCCCCAAAAATGTATGCTATTTGCTTGTGAAATTGCTTCTGAAACAAACACGAAAGAAATTACATCAAATTGTTCAATGTTTATACACGAGAATTTAAATTGTTTAAGAATAAGTTTAGTATGGATGATTAATCAAAAAATTAAAAAAAGGGTTTAGCATGGATGCTCTAACAAAATTATGAACAGAATTAATTAATTTTCTCCATTAGTATTTTATAGCACTAATTAAAGTAGTCTCGTTTGAAATATGTACACGAAAACATGGATATACGTAGCATTTATTTCTTGCTAAGAATTTCATTACAAAATTTTGGAGTAATAATACCTTGGGAGAAATGTGAGGAAGCAAGGCATGAAGATTAGAGAACTTGTTTCTCATCTTCTTCCTTCTTTCTCTCTCAGTCCATATATGTGTCTCATGCTCAGATTGATCACCACAATTTCCAGTCTTTCTACTTGATCTCTTTTGACCCACCACCTCTTCCGCTGCTGCCACTTCCATGTCCACCAGGCTACGATGATCAGAGCTTGAATTATGTGTTTTAAGGTTCTAATTGCTCTCACTTCTACTGTAAGGTTTTCTGTATTACCACGTGACAATAAATGGATTCTGTCCAAACATTTATTAAGGGTTTTCTGTAAGGTGTGTTTCATTTATTAAGGGCTAATTTGAACTCGTAATAGACAAGAAATAAACAGATAGGAATGCAAGAAGGGTTTGCTTTTAAAGAAATGAAACAAAAGAAAAGGTGGCGGAAAGGTGACGAGGCGATGATTTGGGTTCCAATGAAATACCAAAATACAATCATGAGTCTGTGTGTCGCTTTTCTGGCTTTCAAACAAAAAACGGAAGCCTAAACTTCTTACCTTATAAACATTTCTTAAGGTGGTCCACTTGTTATGGACTCCTTATTTTATTTTCATTTATTCCCATCACCGACTGTCTAATATGGCAGGCATCTCTTTGCACTTTTAATTATTGATATGCTTTTAAATTGTTATTATTACATAATAAAATGGACTAAAAATTTATAAGTAGTAATTAAAAGTGCATTTTAGTATCAATATGTTATAATTTATTAATATTGATGTCAACTCTAATATTAATAGATCGACAGAGTTCGATTAGATATAATAGCAATTTTCGCAAAAAAAAAGAGTGCATGTTAGCGTTGGTATCACTGGTGATATTTAATTAATTTTTACATCATAAATGAATAGACCTTTCCATATTAAACCGGACCGATTTACATTAAGTGCTTTTTCGTAATTTTACTTGCAACGGCTAAATTTGATGGAAGATTTTCGGCGCTAGCTAAGCTTGCAAAAATTTCCCTCATTTGACGTTTTGTTTTTTTCCCTAAAAGAGCTCTTTTTCCATGTCACAAGAGAACAAAAATTTCAGTTTCGGAAGCGTTTTCTTTTGCTAAAATTGTAACTTACCAAGCTTTTTGAAGATTCTAAAGAAGGGTTGATAAGATTAGCAAAGCTGAAGCATTTTGTTTTGATATGGGACCAATCATCATTGTGTCGATTGTAATGTAACTAACAGCCTTTTGCTAATATAACCGACAACTAAAGTTACATAAAACATAATGAAAGAACAAACGTAATTGGTGCCAACTATGACTTCGAACCCACTTCAATTTAAGCCCTTTCTTTGTCTCTGCATTTGAATTTTCTGGTCTCACCGTCAGTTTTGTTCCAACGAGTGTATCAACTTCTTACAACATAAAATGACTGCATCAAAAGTTAAAAGGTCAGCGTTTCATGGACCATTTGCGACATATGTTGTATCTGAAAAAAGAAAAAGAGGTAAGTGTAATTGACAAGCAAGCTCATTCGTGCTGCCTTTTGGAGTAAACTCTCACCTAGGACACGCCAGATGAAGAGGCTTTCGTATCTAGTTGTGTTTGCGGTGGGCCTTCCCTGCATATTTCCTTCACAATACAAGAAAATTTGAGGAGCTAATCCGGACAGACACAGCAACACTTTATTGACATACTAAAGTTACCTTTGATGAAGTTGATAGACTGAATGGTCCATATTGAGCCTGAATAAGTGGTTCAAAACTAAAGGATGTTTCTGAAGAATTGATATTTGCCCCTGAAGATATAGCGACTGACTGATTTGGGATGCTGCGATGCTCTGGAAGAGTAACATCAGGTTGCGCCGAGGGCTCTTCATTTGCAGAAAATGTACCTGCCACCGGGTTCATGTTTAACAATCCATTTTCCTCATCAAAGCTCATTCCAGCAAGGGGTAGTTGCATTGGGTGTAATACTCCTGGTAAGGACAACGGGTGGAGACTCAAACCATTTCTCATTGTTAACATCTGCAAACAAATCACAATTAATAAAATAATTAAAACTAGAATTGTGTTTTCCTTCCCAGGCTTTCAGTACTTGTCAAGATAAATCAAGTTTTTCCAACATACTTCCATCGCATTGCACCAAATACTACGGTAATGTGCTATCATCCAAACACGTCAAACCACCAAAATCTTTGCAGAATGGATATGCTGTAGAACAAGCATAGACTGACTAATGGTTAACGTACCACGCCAGGAACTAATGGAGTAGATGGGCCAAATATTATGTAGTTCTCTGTCTAAACTTGATGGCATCTAAAGGCTAATCTCATTTGCAGCCACAAAGCGCAGCCACAAAGCATAAGAAAATAAGAACAAAAAATAGAACCCCAATATGATTTAACCTCGAGGCAGTCAGCTCATATCAACATGGTAGGGTAATGGAGTGTCAACATCATACTTGCTGATTAATTTGAGACCTCATCGTACAAGTTGGTACCAAATGTAAAGATGCCATCTCTACCAGAAACTTCCAGCAGATGTTTTCAAGTCAACTTTAAAGTGAGTCCATCAACAAAGGATGTTTCCTCTTTTTACCATATTAACAAAGAAAATCACAATTTCCTCCCTTTTAGAGGAATCAGCAGTAGCAGAGCTGAATCACAGCCACAATTCACGTTTAGCCTCCCGAGTCTTCTTTCTTAGTGTTGAATTCGGAGGCACAACACTAAATATCTAAAGTTCAAATCATACAAAAGAATCCATTGTGGACCCGCTTAAGTAGGAAACAATGGTCCTCGGTTATAAGCCAGAAACTAGATGACCCTACATCTTAAACATGGTACAGTTATTGCAAACTTGCATTCTACTGGTCCCTAATCTTCAGAAATACACAGTAGGTATATGCTAAAAATGCCAGAAATAAAATGAAAAGACAAACAAACTGATAGTCACAAACGCACAATTCTCTCAACACTAAAACAAGAGACAAATGAAAGAAAGCACTCACTTGTACTTGAAGCTGCAGCTGTTTCAAATACTCAATTGCCTCATCCAGCATTGAAGCCTTATCCGTCTATGACAAACATTAAAACCAAACCAAAAGAAATTAATTCATCCAAACATTAAACAAGTTTTCAGATTTGAAACAGCAAGTCATTAATAAAAAAAACCCACCTTGTTAGAATTAGGAATCAGATTCTGTAAAGCTTTCATTTTCTCGTTAATCCTGCTCCTCCTCCTCTGCACCAAAAAATTAATCTTCAAACCAAACCCATTACAAAATCTCGCCTTTATCACCTTAAACAAAAAAGATTGGAACTCTATGAAGGAAAGACTAACCTTTTCGGACAAATTATGAACCTCAGCAGCCCTGCTCCTCTTGGACGAACTCCGAGGTCGTACCGTGTCGAACGGCAAGTCTGACCCCTTGGAACCACCCTTCTGGTCACTCCAAACCCGAATAGATTTTAAACAATTAGCCGTAACACATAAACAAGCATTGTGTCCACATACTCATAACCAAACTAAACGAAATACCTCGCCGTCGAAACTTAAGTCGTTAAGATCGCTCTCAACGGAGACACCTCTCCTCTTCGGGAACCCAGACGACGCCACATTATCCACACTCCGCTTGGAGAAATACCCGCCGGGATCGGAGTATTCGGAGGAGCGGTGGTGGCAATCCATTAAGTCGGCTGCAGCAGTGGCGGGGGCGGAAGAATTATGGAGGAGCTGTTGGAGGAAACTGGAGATTTCTTCGGGCTCAGATGCAGGTGATGGAGCCGCTCATCCGTACAGATCCGCCATTAAAAGAAACTCACAAAGTCCTTCCTTTTCAGAGAGAGAATCAAACTGTAAGTAATTGGTAACGCAAGATTTTTTGTTGGTATACGATATCTTTTCCGTGCAAAACCGTCTCTCTCTCTCTCTCTCTGTGGAAAGAACGAATGTTATGGTTGTGAAGAGAGAGAAGAGAGGGTTAAAGGGTAAATGAGGATTTTGATGACAGTGAGAAAACAGAGCAGAAGGTTGGTTTGGAATCAAATTTGATTAATCTCCCGCGCTAATTATGGTTTTATTGGGGTTTGGGAACTTTGTTAGTTAGTCCCTGAGGTTAGGTATATTTATGTTCGAAGAGCATTTTGGTAAAAAAAGAAAACAAAAAGTCAAAGAAGAGGGTCTTTTGCGGACGCAGAAACGTCAGCAGAGGCAGAAAGAAGACACGTAGAATGCATTTACTCAATAGATGAAATGGTGCAATTCGATGTCACTTTTAGTGGCGTCTTAGCTTTCATCCTCTCCTCAACCAACACGCCCTCCACTCAAAAACAATTTTTCCTAAACAACCCACACTTCTCTTTTTTCTTCACATTTCATCCTTTTTTTTTTCTTTCAACACATTCCTCATATTTCATCCTCAACCCATTCTTATCCAAGAAAAACACAAATCCTCATCCCGCTTTCTAGTCATCGGTTTGATGTAGCTAATTACTTTGTTTCTTTTTTATGGACTCATGCTTTGCGTATAGTATATAGTATATTTTAAACAGAATATAATATTTTATTAAAAGACAATTTTTATATATTTTTTATTATTCACTCATTATCAATCACTATAAAATGTTATATATTATATGTTGTGGTACTAAACGGATCTGCATCTCTTCAAATACAAGATCAGTTGGAAGACAATTTGTTTTTTTGCAAAAGATTTTGTTGATCAAAAATAGAAAATTGAATACTAAAAAATATTTTAATCTGAGATCAAGAGAACTGTAAAGACCTTTTTTTTTTACGAGATATAAATTTCATATTACTGGAGATATAAGATATTATACTGTCAATATATGGCAATAATGTCCGTCAAAAAAAAATATTATACCCCAAAAAAATGCAGTTTCCACCTACAAGGCTACAATATGGCAAAGAAGAGAATGGCCAACCCAAGAGCCCAGCAGGCCCATAATAACAGTTTTGATGGTGAGGTATGGACCCAAGACAACAAGGTCGCCCACATCTTCGATTTTTATCTAACAGATCAGAGAGACTGGGTCAGTTTTGGCAAGAGGTTTAACGAACCAAGAACATGCAAAGAGAAAGAAACAGAAAGAAGCTAACAAGGTTAAGTGTAGCTTTTCAAAATTGTTGCAACTTGCAACTCCAGAGACGTGATATTTAAGAGGAACATAAAAATGAAAAATTGAATATCCGACAAACTTGGTAAAACACAGAAAATACCAATTTCAAAGACAATTTGTTCGAAAAATAGTTATGCAATCCCCACTTCTGTAGACAGTTTGCATCATCCACCAAGGATTCATGTTTCACTCCTGTCATCAACACAAAATCACCCCCCGGGACCAAAATGACGCGGTACGGTGCAAAAGGTCATTCATAATGGGCAATGCACCAAAGTGTACCAATTCATATATTGACTCCAGTTACTAATTTAAAGACTGCCACTTTTTTTTTTCTTTCTTCGTTTACTCTAATTTTCTGAATCTAATCGGTTGAATGTCAACACTCCTTTTCTCATGTCGCTAGCCCGGTTGTCTTACAGATCGGGCACAAGTTCTTGTGCTTCAGCCACTGTTTGATACAATCGGAGTGGATGTCATGTCCACAATCCAGTGTTCCAACATCCTCTCCATCGTTATATTCCTCCTGTGTCAGTGTGTAATGAATTACTGAGTGGGTAATAAACATGCAGGTACC